>NW_019104525.1:917050-934125 GCF_001995035.1 Momordica charantia
ATGACTCAACAACAAATTTATTGAATAAAACTTTATTAAATAGACATTTGTTTTTACAAAATACAAACTACGAGTTTAGGGCAACACACCCAACATGTTTCAATTAGGATTTGAATTTGTGCTTAAATTAAGATTTTGATTTTTCTATATTTTTTTTGTTCAATGTTATAAACAAAACAAAAGTAAATTAATTAATCAATTAAAAAAAAAAGAACCTGGCAACCCAACCCGACCCAACCCGAATTTATTGGGTTGGGTTGGGTTGGGTTGACCATCGTTTTACAACCCGACGGTTCCCACAAATTCCCAACCCAAAAATTCGGGTTGGTCCCAAAAACACCCCCAACCTGACCCAACACAACCCTTGAACACCCCTAAGTCTGTGTATGGGTTGAGGCGCGTTGATGAACGCTGTCCTTAGAGAAGACGTGCCCCCACTTGGACTGAGTTGTTCGGCACTCCAATTGCAGGATACAACACCCTCCAAGAGACATTGTGTGCAGCTAAGCCCTCTCACGAATATGTGAGATTTGTTTAGATTTACTTAGAATATCAATATCTACAAGAAAATATGAATCGGTTTATGAAAAGCTTAAGAATAAAAAAAAATTGATTGTAATATATAGGAAAGTTTTACTTAGAATATCATGTATCATCGTTCTGATTATAATATATATGATCCAAGAAGATGTGAAAATATTGATTCTAGATTAATTGATTTATTGGTAGAAAAATGTCTCATTAGAAAAAGTTATTTAATTTTTCCAAAAAGATGAAAATTGTAGACATTTTTCTAATATTTATTATACTAAAAAACTATCTAACGGCAAATAACATGATAGAGATTGAATGGTTTACTCAAATAATTTTGATAAAGTTTGATGTTTTTGTTGTAAGTTATTTGGTACTAAATCTAATACATTTCAATTAGGAGATGAAATAGTTAAAGACTAATCTTAGTTCTTAACATAGAAGTAATGAATCTAGTAATAAACACATATTTAATAGGAATGCTAGACTTGACTTACCAATTAGATTGTTAGAAAATAAAACAATTGACAAAAGATATTGAAGCATTGATTAATAAAGAAAAAGAACATTTGAATAAATAATTGCAAGAATTATTGTTGTTGTTAAAAATTTTTATATATTTTATAGGAACGTCTCTATAAAGTTTTGCCTAAGACCCTATAATATCTTGTGCTGCCCCTCATGTGATCATAAACCTACAAGTCTATCCCAATGACTAATTACAAGAGCTTGTACTAAAAAGTTTCAAGGAACTATGAATCAATACATGCAACACAAAATGAGCATCATACATGAGGAAGAAAAAAGGAGGGAACCAAGGTCCAAAACAAAAGTCAATTACATGTTTAGGTGCTTAAAGAATCCACCAAGAAGTTGGTGTGCCTAGCAACTTCACATCGCCAGCATAAATAGCGCCCACGCAATACCTTTGTCGCATGCCCCTTACAATTGCTCGTCTGCACGCATGCCCAGCTCTGTGCACATTGTCTTGTCGTGCGTGCGCCACCGCCGCACACACATTTCCCTTTCCAGACACCCTACTACGCACCCTTACTGCTCCTTTGTCGTGCGCCCCTACACACCCTGTCGCCTACATCTGCGCCTATCCACGCTCATGCCGCACACACCCCATCAATGCCAGCACGCCCCGTGCCCTATCAGCCCTCAATTGTGTATGCTTGCCCCTTACTGCCCACTCTATTACATTTATAGAATAGATTTTCGTGCTTGCGATTTTATTTTCTTTGTATTTTCTATTTTAAGAATATTGTCCTTACTTGATAAGCAAGTTCTCATTTGTTAGGGAAGAACTATATATTTTATTTATTTTTCTTAGATTTTAAGATTAATTTTTATTTTGTAAATTCTCTTGTAAATGGTCTTAGCCTATAAATATGCTCACTTGTAGTCCTTAGAGGCAGGATTCTAAATGTCGGTCGACACAACGACATGTCGTTCGACATGTCGATATGTCGAGAGACTCGACATCGACACAAGGGGGAAAATCGTTTTCCCCCCTTATCAACAATATTTTAAAATATCATCAAAATATCGATATTTCGACGATATTTACATAAAATATTGATTGAATTGAAAAAATAATAATTTAACTAGTGTCGGGTCCATTAACAGGCCCAACCCATCCAAAATGGATGAATGAAATTATGGGAGGTGAGGGAGAGGTTTTATAGGAGGCCTGCCCCTCCCCCTTCTCACCTTACTAGTGTGGGATGGGATTTTGGTTGTTTTTTTTTTTTTTTTCATTCATTCATTATAATAAAATAAATAATATTATTAATATATTTGAGTTTTTTTTCTCTTTGTTCTTTCCTTACTCTTATTTTTATTCTTGTAGATTTTTTTTTAATCTCATACTTATTTTTATTTGTAAATTTAATTATAAATTTTCAAATTTATTATTAATTTTTGATAACTCAATTTAATCATCATATATATGTATATATATCAGTATTTTATATTTTGTTCAATTATATAATTTTTGTTATGAATATTCAATTATATAATTAAAGATTAGATTTGGTTATAAATTATTAATAAAACATAATTAAGCATTGAACTTCAATTTATTAATTCAAATTATTTTCATCAATCTTTATTATCTTATTCTTTATTATCTTATTGCGCCATTTCTATCGATATTGATATTTTCATAAGTAAGTTACCCATCTTTTTACATATAATGGATAAAAGTGATCAATTATAACCTAATTAAGCTACAATTAGAGTTTTATCTACTAATTAAAACAATTATTATTAATTTTTACAATTTCTGTAATTTTTCCCCAAATATCCGTCGACATGGACATATCAATAAAATTGGGACCTCGACATTTATATCGACATCGACATTTCGAACCTTACTTAGAGGACAAGTTTTAGAGATATTAAATTGATTTTCGAAAGAAAAAAGTTTCTCTTCCCTTGCATTCGTGCAACCCCCTACCCCCTAGCAATTGCACATTACGCATTTCCGGCCTAAATAGCATGCACACAATGACCTTGTCACACGCCCACTTACACTTGCTCACTTACACGCACGTCCAGCCCTATGTGCATTGTCCAGCCGTGCATGTGCCCCTGCCACTCGCATGCATCCCTTGCCACACACCCCTACTGCGCGCCCGTACTACTCATACGCTCTCTTTGCCTTGTACCCCTGGACGCTCTGTTGCCTACATCCATGCGTGCCCATACCCATGCCGCCTCGCTTGCCTCCCACGTTGCTTAGCACTAGCACCACACCTAATCAGTGTTAGCACGCCCCGTTAGTGTCCCATCAGCCCTCAACCGCATGTGCTTGCCCTTTGCCGTCCACTCTATTACATTTATGGAATAGATTTTCCTTTTTGCTTTTCCTTAGATTTTATTTGCTTTGCATTTTTTATTTAAGGAATATTGTCCTTACTTGATAAGCAAGTTCTCATTTCTTAGGGAATAATTATACATTTTATTTATTTTCCTTAGATTTTAGGATTAATTTTTATTTTGCAAATTCTCTGGTAAAGGCCTTTGGTCTTAGCGTATAAATATGCTCCCTATCCTTAGAGGAAAAGTTAAAGAGATATTAAATTGATTTTTCGAAAAAAAGGGTTCTCTTTCCTTGCATTCGTGAAACCCCCTCCCCCCATATCGAACAATATGTAGCTAAAATATAAGAGGATCGTGTTCAAGTTATAACCTAAAGTGTCTATAGTATATGGATACGGTTGAGTACCCTATTTTGATAACAATATTGACACGACTTACTTTGTAAATGTTGCAAATAATTTAATCCAAATCGTTTATGTGGATACATGTGAATGGTAGTATCATATACAATGTGATGCGATCATAATCCCACAAGTCTATCCTAAGGACCAATTACAAGAGCTCATGCTAAAAAAACTTCAAGGAACCATGAACCAATACATGCAACACATGATGAGCACCATACATGAGAAAGAAAAGGAGGGGAACAAAGATCCACAATAAAAGCCAATTAGAAGTTTTGGCACTTGAAGAACCCACCAAGAAGTTGGTGTGCCTAGTGATAACTCCCAAAAGAGAGTGTTTTATAGTCTAATTTGGGCAATTTTGATGTGTAAACGTAAGGGTCATGGGATAATTAGTAGGAAAATAAAAGAATTCAGTGAGGAAGGCACCTAACCTATTTAGAATCCTCAACATCCTTGAATTGAGTGAGTTTGAGCTAATTATCTTTTAGCTCAATTTGTTTTTACAGAATTGAGGATGCCGAGGCTGGGTGCTGTGAAGGCTTTTTTTGGGAGTGCTAAAACCTGGGAAAAATCCCTATGTTGGAGTCTGCTGGATGTTCTCGCATCTGTTGATTGCGTAGTAATTTTGTTGTTCCAATTTTAATTGCATCCGTACAGCTTCCAAGTGTTGCCCTACAAATCAGGGTCTGATATAAAATGAAAAGGGAGCCCAACCACACAAAAAAAAAAAAAGATAGAATGAAAGAACCAATTTTGGAGAAAAAAATATAGAATATTCCTCACCCATTCTAAGGAAAAAGCCGACGAAGGAAGAGCTAACCCTTTCATCATCACTAAGTTGGGGGTTCTTCGTCACTATTGAAGCGTTTCCACTTAATGGACCTTCTTTCTCTCTTAACCACTATTTTATTTTCTTTTATCATGAATTAAACCCCACCCTTCGAAGGGGGAGGGAGAGGAGGTGGGGGAATCATATGTTGTAGCTCTCGAATAGCTTTGTTTGTTTTAGCTACTCATACATGCTGATTTAATAGATGTGTTTTAATATTTCCATCTTATCGATTCTATTTCGCCAACATTGTCATCTTGTTAGCTCTTTCGTGACATGGAAAAGTCTCTTTGATGCATGACAATCTTTATTTGCATTAGATTTCTCTCTTTGAAGTAGGATGATGAGTACTCAAGATTGAGGCTCACCCTATCGTGCCCATAAGCTATGTTTTACGCTTGTTTACTCTACAGCTGGAGTTGGAAATAAACATTTTTGGGTATCTCAGGAGAGAGTAATGTCTGTTTGGGCATTTCAGCATTGTGAGCTTGCTAGAGCGCTAAGGAATAAATTTTCTTAACGCCTTCAACCTTGCGTGCTTGCCTCAATGCTCACTCTATTACATTTAAGGAATATATTTTCTTTTTTTGTTTTCCTTAGATTCTATTTGCTCTATATTTTTTATTTAAAAAATGTTGTCCTTGCTTGATAAGTAAGTTTCGGTTTTTATGGAAGAATTATGCATTTTACTTATTTTCCTTAGATTTTAGGATTAATTTTTATTTGGTAAATTCTCTTCAAAAACCTTTGGCCTTAGCCTATAAATAGGCCCCCTTGTAGTCCTTCAAGGACAAGTTTGCATGCTTGTTTGGTTAGTCACGAAACTTATGGAGTGTTTCCGACCTCAAGTATGGTGAGTATTCTGTGTACTTGTGGTACTTGACTGCATGGTAATCCATCTACTTCTAACCTTTCAGGTTGAACCATCTATACGATTGGATTTAAATGACTAGACGCTTCTTTAGTTTATATGCTTTGGTTGTCGCGTATCACGATGAGTTTGTATAAGACTGGACTAGAAAATATTTAATCGTTCTTTGTAAACCTGTTAAAGAATAAGAATAAGTATTTCACAGGATGATTATATATGTGACTCAATCTTAATATTGAGTGATTTATGAATTTCTACTTGTGAAGGCATGTCCTTTGATTATGAGTGGAAGTGATTTTTGTAGCTGACTCAATAAGCCTATTATTTTGGGATGTGACAAAAAATAGAATTGGGAACATAATTTCACAAGATGTAATTCACTAGGGTAAGTAGATGAGCAGTTCCCTTTAGTGTTGATGTCGGGACTTGAACAATGAAACCCCATCCTCTCACTGGCCCGAGGGGGACTTAGTTTATGGTTGGATCATAAATGGATTGTTCATTAGAGGATTACTGGTACTTAAAGTAGATATGTAATTATAGGGGCAAAACAGACTCTTAACCCAGTTGTAATTTCGAACAACTCTTAAATAGTAGACTTACATGTAGTGATTATATTCATGGACATAACTTTTCTTATAATGTAGCTCCGGGTTTACAATGAAATAATCTTTGGTAAATGAATGAAAATTAATTAATTAATTTTGTATCATTGGAGCTTATAAAAATGTAGGTTCACCTGGTTTCCTTGCTGGCTCTTAAGAATATTAATGGATCAATAATTAAGTTCAAAGAAAATTGAATTTAAAATGTTTCAAATTCATATATTTCGATACACTAAATAATAAAGAAAATAATGAGTTAATGTATCTAATGCATTGAAAGAAAAAAAAAAGTATATTTTATTAGTTTATAAGATATACTAATGATATATTTATTTGAATAAAATTCAAATAATATAAAATTTTAATATATAAGAAATTAAAAGATGTTATTTGACTAAAAATTTTACTCTATTCAATGTATTTGATACATTAAAAGAAAAATTAATGTTTTATTGAGACATAAGATATACTAATAAAATGTTTTATTAGTATATCTTATGTCTCAATAAAACATTAATTTTTCTTTTGGACCATCAACGGTTCAAACTAAGTTCGAGTCATAGTAAGAAATCTTGCGGAGCATCAAATTGAGGATTCTTCAATGTTCTTTTCTTAATGTAGTTCTAAATGTCATTTCAATGTTGATCAAAGATTTCTTAATTGTTTAAGTATTAAAATTTCGTTGCAAAATAAACTGTTCCTTCCTATAAAAGGTTGAAATTCCTATTTGAACATTCATTATACTAAGAAAACAATATATATGTTTAGTAGGCAAATTAGAGAACATGGGGACTAATGATTTTTTTTTCAAATAAAAAATTTAATTGAAATAAGATTAAACAATAGGAACTGAAAACAAAAAAAAGGTTTAGATTCTATTTTGACGCTTCTAACTTTCTCACATTTCAGAACGTCCTTTTTGGTTTTTAATTTTTAAAAGTAAAATTCTTCCTAAGAAATTGATAAGATATTAAATCTAGGTAAGTAGCCACTATGATTTGAACCAATTCCTTCTAAATATTTTAGAATTTACCTTGATATCTCTTTATACCACAAGACCAATCTATAATGATTCATCTCTTATTGTTGTAGAGTATAATGTTCTTGCAAGATTAATTGAGCGTGTTCGAGTTGGTTGGGAGAGGAAATTTGACCGGAGGCTGAGACTGAATAAAGACGAAAGAGAGAACAAATTGAGAAATTATTATAAAAATCTAAAACTAATTTAAAATAAAAAGTAAATGTTTACCGCATTATTGCTATTAAAAAATATATATTAATTTTTAGTACATACATCTTTTATATTGTAAAATTAATAATTAAAAAAAAAACACCGAACTAGCAATTGAATAGAAAATTGAATGTGCTTACCTAAACATAATTAAAGTGGTCAAATGCTAGTGTCTTTCTCTCATGGGAAAAAACTTTGGCTCCTTGAAGTTAAAGCCTTAATACTATTAAATATTTCACAACTCAATTTTTTTTTTTTTTTGCATTTCTCTCTCTTAGTTGTCAAATATTTAATGTGTTAACGTCAAGGTGCCAAGTTTTTTTCCCTCTATGGTCATATATTTAGATTTGCTTCCAATATTTACACTATAATATTTAAAAAGAAAAAATTATTAACCACGTACATGTATATACGAAACATAATATTTACCTGGTAAATTTTGAAAATTTATGAGTCATTTGGCACAAGGGAATAAGTACATGTGCACATAGTTTTGGTTTTGATCTCAAAATGACCCTTGTTGATGTAGAAATTTGGCTTCTTAGGATTCCGTCAATATTCGCACCAATCTTCTAGAATAAAGGGATCGATGAGACGTACAAAATAGAATAGCACCAAGACTGGTGTGGCTCTTGCCAAGGCTCTGATGCTTAAGTTAGGATCAGTTGAGTATAAAGTATAGGGTAATGTAAGCATAGCTCTAGGGTTTGACTTACCCTTCTATTTATAGAAGTCGAATTCTAATCCCTTTAGGAATTACCAAAGTTGAATCCTAGTGTGTCTAGGAGATCTGAACTTTTGGGCATGTGTGTTTCGTAATTGGTTCAATGTCGAATCCAGGGTCAAGACAAGGTAAACTCGGATCGGGCTGTGCGGGGTCGGGAGAGAATCATCAGGGTTCTCGGTCGGGGGGCTGAAAACTCATTGGGGCCGAGGCTTGGTCGGCACAGAGCACTGTTCGACGCCGACCCCAGGTCGGCTATGACCGGCCTAGGTCGTCGGGTTTCAACCTCCTTACATGGTGAGCCTGCTCCTCCTCCGGCCCAACTCCTGTCTTCTGCTCGTCCAATCTAATCTATAACAACTCCAAAAACTGGAGCTCAATAGTTTTCAAAAGTTTTGCAACACCGATCAACCAACCATGTTGATAAAATAGGTTAAGAATTTAGTGTTAGGATTTATGCCCTAAAACCTCATAGTTTGAAAATTTCAATTATTTATGAATAAATAATTATTTTATTTTATTTTGTTATGTGCAAATATTATCCAATTTTGTGAAAATCCAAGGTTATAAATGTAATCTTGAACAGTATGTAGTTGACATATAAGAGGATCGTATTCAAGTTATAACCTAAAGAGATTGTACATGGATAAGGTTGGGTGCCTTATCCTGGTAAGGCTATTGATACGACCCACTTTGTAAATGTTACAGATGAATTTGATCCAAAATTGTTCATGTGGAGACATGTGAGTGGAGGTATCATATACAATGAGTTTGTATAAGACTTGACCGCGAAGTATTTAATCTTTCTTTGTAATTAAATCCATTAAAATATAAGATAATTATTTCACAGGATGATCATATGTGACTCGATCTTAATCTCGAGTAATTTATGAACTACTGCCTCTGAGGGCATGTCCTTTGATTTACATGGGTGAGAATGATTTTTGTAACCGATTCAATAAGCCTACTATTTTGGGACGTGACCAAAAGGGAGATGGGAACATAATCTCACAAGATGAAATTCACTCATTCCTATTATAGGGTAAATAGATGAGTAATTCCCTAAGTGCTGATTTCAAGACTTGAACAATGAGGTCCCCCTCTCACTGGCTCGAGAGGGACTTAGTTTATGGTTGGATCATAAACGAATTATTCATTAGAGGATCAGTGGTACTTAAGGTATAAGATGTAATTACAGGAGTATAACGGACTTTTGACACAGCTGTAATTTTGAACGAACTCGTGAAGAATCAACTTGCATGTAATGATTATATTCATTGACAAAACTTGTTCTACAGTGCGTAAGAGTGCAACTCCGGGTTTATAGTGGAGTAACCTTGAGTTAATAAGGAAAGTTAATTAATTAATTTTGTATCATTGGAGCTTATAAATGGTAGGTCCATAAGGTCCCATTCCTAGCTCAAAATAACATTAATTGACCAAATTATGTTGAAAGAAAATTGAATTTGAAATGTTCAAATTCATATTTAATGTATTTGGAATACATTAAATAATAAAGAGAATAAGAATAATGAATAATGTATTTGATACATTTCAAGTAAAATTAATATGTTATTAATATATAAGATATACTAATAAAATAATTATTTGATTGTGAATCAAATAATATAAAATTCTAATATGAGATATTAAAAGACTTTACTGGCATAAGATTCTCCTAATTGGTGTAATTGATACATTAAATAGAAAAGATCATAATATGTTATTAAGATAAAATATCATGAGAATCAATAAAATAAAACTTTTGAACATGTGATATTAAAAAGATTCTACGTCAAACTCTGATAAATAGACCTTTGGGGTAAGCCAAAATGCACATTTATTCTCTACGAATTCTCTCGAAATTCTCCCTCATTTCTTTCAAGGAGTTCCCACCAACTTGGGTCAAGTGTTCGAATCATAGCGAGGAAGATCTTGTGGAGAGATTCTACAAGGTATTTTACTTTCTCAATTTATTTAGTATTCTAAATATAAATTAAATGTCGATCCAATAATTGCACCGTTGAACGAATCGTTCATTCTATCAAAGCAAAGTAGTGAGAAAAGAAGAAAAAAGTCTCCTGAAGATATGAAGAGCCAGGAAACTTATGAGAAATAGATGAAGAGACAAAAGTGAAAAGATACATTTAAATAACGTAAAAAGAGACGATGAGGTGGGAGGAGAAGAGAAAGGGATGAGAGCAGAGGAGATCAGATAGGGAGAAGATGAAGAAGAAAGTGTTAAATAATAATTTGACAAGATTGCTCAAGAAGCCTTTAGAAGCCACTAGGTTAAGTGGTTTCCAAATCTTCCTTAATAAGCTTTTTCCTTGGATAGTTGAAGTAACTAGAAACTATTAGAGTGCAATATGCAGCAAATCTACGACCACTAGATCATCATCTTATCCAAGGGTAATATGTGGCGTATTTTGTAGCCATAGAAACTTTTTTGATGACCAAGTATGGTTCGACTATAAATAGATGGACACTCATACTTGGCAACCCATCCCAAAAAACCTCAATTTTAAGTGAGCTAAAGTGTGAGTGTGATGCTTGGTGAGATAAAGATAGAGAGAGTTTCTTCTTATGAGAGATTTTGTTCTCCATAAGAAAGAAAGTTTGTAACTCCTACTTTATTGAGTGAAATTCTTCTTCCTCACCTGTGGTTTTTACCTTAATTCGTTCAGGGTTTTCCACATAAAATCATTGTCCTTTTTTTCTTCTTTACTCTCTACTTCTTTTCAATCCATTTTAGCTGTGATCCTACTCTATCCGATTCCAATACCTTTTTGAAACAAGTGGTATCAGATCCTGGTTTTGGGTGTTAATATATACTTATCGTATGCTCTGTGGTTGCCATAAAAGTGGATCCTCCACGTTAGAATATAAGTTAGATATCTTTGACCTTTATTGAAAGGCATATGAGATTGTCTACAGTTTGTGATAGAAGTAATAGCGGCAAAGTACGAGATTGAGAAGTTCAACACGACTAATTTCTCATTGTGGAAGTTGAAGATGAAGGCTATATTGAGAAAAGATATTTGCTTTGCAGCCATTAGTGCGAGACCGACAGATGTCACAATTGACAAGTGGAATGAGATGAACGGGAATGCACTTGCAAATCTTCATCTGGCACTAGCAGATAAAGTGTTGTCAAGCATAGAGGAGAAGAAAACTACAAAGGAGATTTGGGATCATCTCATAAAGTTGTAGGAGATTGTATATTCTTCGAATGTCAGAATCTAGTTCAATGACAAAGTACATCGACATGTTGAATACTCTATTTTCTCAACTCACATCATTGGGTTGTAAAATAGAGCCAAATGAACGTGTTGAACTTCTACTTCAAAGTCTTCCTTATTCGTACGATCAACTTTTCATCAACCTGACAAAGAATGTTCTCACCGACTATCTGAAACTTTGAGGATATTGGAGCTGCTATTTTGGGAGAGGAAATCCGATGCAAAAACAAAGTAGATAAGTAGGCGAGTTCGCAACAAGCAGAGACTCTGGCGGTGACAAGAGGTAGATCAATGAAACGTGGCTCAAGTGGGAGCCAAAATCAAGGAAGGGCAAAATTAAAAGGTAAGAAGAACATGAAGTGCTACTACTGCGGCAAAAAGAGTCATCTAAAGAAGGATTGTTGGAATCTAAATAAGAAATATTCTAATCCTTAGGGAAACGTAGCAAGCACTTCAAATGAAGGTGATGTCTTGAGTTGTGAAGCAACAACTACTGTTGAAGACAAAAAGAGTTTTGCTGACATGTGGTTCATTGACTCAAGAGCCACTTATCACATGACCTCTGGATAGGAATGATTCCATCGTTTTGACCTTTTTTATGAAGGATTTGTGTTCAACTGTGATGATCATGCCTGAAGATTGTTAGTATTGGAACTATCAAGTTGAAGTTCCGTGACAATATAGTCTGCACAATTCAACAAGTGTGACATGTAGAAAGCCCGACAAAGAATTTGCTCTCATTAGGTTGACTAGATGACCTTTATTGCAAGGTTATCATTGAGAAATGAATCGTGAGGGTGATGCAAGGTGCGGTTACACTTATGAAGTGAGAAAAGGTGGCTACAAACTTGTACATGTTGAAGGGAGGGACTTTGTAAGGAGAAGCATCAGTTGCCTCAAGAAGTCCAAGTGAAAAGCTCTTGATGACTTGACATCAGAAACTTGGCACATGTGCGAACAAGGAATGAAGGTTCTTGCAAAGTAGAATCTACTCTCAGGGTTCACTAAGGTATCTCTACCATTTTGTGAGCATTATGTTACAAGTAAGCAACACAAATTAAAGTTCAACACATCAAATTCTAGAAGTAAAAAGATTCTAGAATTGGTTCACTCTTATGTATGGCAAGCACCAGTTACATCCTTGGGAGGAGCAGGGTAATTTGTGTCCTTTATGTATAACTACTCCATGAGGTGTTGGGTGTATCGTATTAAGAGGAAGGCAGATGTGTGTTTGGTCTTCAAAGTATTCAAAGTGCAGGTAGAACTTCAATCTGACAAGAAGATGTTAAAACTGCATTTTTCCATGGAGATCTTGAAGAAGAAATTTATTTGCTCTAACTAGAAGGTTTTGAAGTAAAAGGAAAAGAGTTTTTGGTTGTAGGTTGAACAAATCTCTATATGGTCTCAAACAAGCGCCGAGGTGTTCGTACAAGAGATTTGATGCCTTCATCGTGAGCCTTGGATACAACGAGACTTAATGTAGACCCTTGTGCACGTTTCAAGAGGTTTGGTGAAAAAGACTTTATTGTCTTGCTGTTGTATATTGACGACATGTTGGTTGCAGACCCTAATAAAGATCGTATCAAAGAATTGAAGGCTTATTTGGTTGGGGAGTTCGAAATGAAGGATTTGGGACCAGCAAACAAGATTCTAAGGATGCAAATTCATCGAGACAGGAATAACAGGAAGGTTTGGCTATCTTAGAAAAATTATCTGAAGAAGGTCTTGCGACACTTCAACATGCAAAATTGTAAGCCAATTTCTACCCATCTTCCTGTTAATTTCAAGTTATCCTCTAGTATGAGCCCTAGCAGTGAAGCAAAGAGGATGGAGATGTCTCGAGTACCATATGCATCAGCAGTGGGAAGCCTAATGTTCGTCATGATTTGTACCAGACCAGACATTGCACATGCAGTGGGAGTAGTTAGTTGGTATATGGCGAATCCTTTTCGAGAACACTAAAATGTTGTTAAAAGGATTCTCAGATACATTAAAGGGTCCACAGATGTTGCATTGTGTTATGGAGGATCAGAAGTTATTGTAAGAGGATATGTTGACTCAGATTATGCAGGTGATCGTAATAAAAGCAAATCCACCACCAGATGTGTTCACTCTTGCTAGCTAAGATGTAAGTTGGGTTTCAAATTTGTAGTCAGTTGCGGCTACATCAACAATATAAGTAGGGTATTGTTGTAGCTGCACAACCTAGTAAAGAAGCGGTTTGGTTGAAAATGCTATTCGAGGAACTCGGGCATGAACAGGAGAATATTTCTCTATTTTATGACCGTCAAAATGCCTTGTATCCTGTAAGGAATCTAGCTTTCCAGTCCAAGTCAAAACATATCCAAGTGTAATACCACTTCGTTCGTGAGAAAGTGGAGGAAGAAACAGTGGACTTGCATAAAATCCATACAAAAGATAACCTAGCAGACTACTTAACAAAGGCAGTCAGTGCTGACAAGTTCGATTGGTGTCGATCCTCGAATGGCCTAGTAGAAACATAAGCAACATAAATGTGGCAAGGTAGAAAGAATGGTGTGGAAATATGATTGATTATCAATAAAATCTCGAAGTGAGAGATTGTTAAATAATAATTTGGCAAGATTGCTAGAAGTCACTAGGTTAAGTGGTTTCCAAATCTACCTCAATAAGATTTTTCCTTGGATAGTTGAACTAAACACTACTGGAATGCAATATGTGGCAAATTTATGGCCACTAAATCATCATCTTATCCAAGGGTAATATGTGGCATATTTTGTTGCCATAGAAATTTGCTTGATAACGACTAAGTATGGGTTGGGCTATAAATAAGTGGGAACCCATACTTGGCAACCCATCCCAAAAATCATCAATTCCAAAGTGAGCTAAAGTATGAGTGTGGGGTTTGGTAAGATAAAGATAGAGAAAGTTTCTTTGTTCTCCATAAAAAAGAAAGTTTGTAACTCCTATTTTATTGAGTGGAATTCTTCTTCCTTTCTCCTGGTTTTTACCCTAATTCATTTAGAGGTTTTTCATGCAAAATCATTGTATCTTTTTCTTCTTCTTTCCTCCCTACTTCTTTTTTATTAGATTGATCAAACGACTCACTAGTTTTGAGTCTTTTTTGACATTGGAAAAACTGACACCAATCATCGGTTCAATCACTTTTGGGTGGATTGAATCAGTTTTTCGAAATTTTTTGTCCACTCCAAGGGAAGGGAGAAGGGAAAGGTTTTATATTTCAATGCTTTGGAACAATATTTACAACATTGAACACCACAATAATCCATTTATTATTATTTTTTAGTACACCACAATCTATTAATTGACATCTTATATATTAGTTACAAGTATTTTATATCCTTCTAATTTCCAAACAGCTTTTTTCAATCGGTCTAAACATACTTCAATCGGTTAAAAATATTAATAACATCCTTCGTAAGTTTACCTTTTTCCACCGTGGAGCCAATCAAAATTAAATTTTTTTTTATTCTTTAGAAAACGTTATTTATTGATTTATTAAAATTTCAAATTTCAATACGAAAACTAGACCCGCTGTCAAAATTTATCTAGTTGGAATTAGAAAAAGAAAACAAAGAAAAGGAAAATTACTAATAGTGATTTCATACATTGGAGAAACTAATTTGATTAAAAGAGAAAAAAAAAGGGAGTAGATTTTGATATTGAAATTGATGTTATATGGGAGAAGACATAAATGAGTTAGAAGAAGAAATGAATGAAGTTGTTGGGTGATGGACAAAGCTCATTATTTTGTGGGGTTAGTCCTTAGCTTTCTCCATCAACTCTCCAACATGATTGAGGAATATTTCTCTTTCAATCATTGCCATTTTGCTACCATAAAGCAATATTACCCAACACTTTATTTTTTCCATGCACAGACCACAACAAAACTATCATCAAATTTCCATATTTTAATGTTAGTTCAAATATATATTTTATTGTTGTGTTTTATAAGGTCTATTGGGTAACGACGTTCCTGTTTCTTGTTTCTTATTTTCGAGTTTATTAAGATCGAACTTAAGCCTTTGATAGTTGTCTATGTTCCTTGTTTTTCACTTTTTAGAAATATTCTCAAGATTGTATAGAAAGGTTAGAAACAATAAAATTAAATTTCTTGTTGTTTATTCTCGTTTCTAATTTGTTCAAAAACATAAATGTGTTAACTGAAAGAAAAAAAATGATGTAGACATTGTTATTGTAAATATCATGCAATTCTATTTTTCTTTATTAAAAAGAGGAAATATGAAACAAGGAATGGAAACGTTGCCAAACGACCGTTATTTGTTTCTTGAGTGGATAATAATTTTGAGCTCCTTTACCCATCTCTGATTTGGATGATATGGATTTTCCTCGTAATAGTTTTGAATATATTCTTTGGATGATAGTTTTGAATATATTTTATGGGTAGCTTTGTTTCTTGTTTAGGCTTTGGCCTCTTTTTCTTGCTTTTACTTTTGAAAACAATAAAATATTGTTTTTGTTTTTGGATCTGGATTTTGTTTTGAAAGTTATTTTTGAAAATGATCCAAATATGTTGATTTCCATTTACAAGCATCTAAAATATTCTTGAAAAAGAAGAAAATATTTTTAAAAAATGGAAAGAAAAGAATGGAGTTAGATGGAAAGTGTTGGAAAATAAGAAAAAAGAAGAATGAGAGTGGAACTTTATGATGAAGACTATGGCCTATGTCCTTCCACTTTTTTGACCATTTGGCATTTCTTTTTATGAAAATTGCATCAAACCTTCACCTTTTTCTAGGCATTCCATTCTCCAAAATTGCATAAAACCTTTGCAATTCTTTTTTTTTTCCTCATTTTAATTGCATTTTAGTTCTTACTAGTTACGAATGGTTGGTTGTACTTCACGTGATTTAGTTAAATCTCGAAAATCATTATTGTTGCCAAAATATTTTCTTATCTGACATATTTTTCTTTTACATGCGATAGAGAGAGGTGATAAAATAACATTCGGTATAAGATGAATTATATATAAGTGGTGATATTAGAGTTTAGATTGAGGGGAAAAAGGAAAGAAAAATTCGGTAGTTCTTACGCAAAGAGAAAATAAGTTGTGCACTAAAATGGTGGCATTTAGAGAGTAGAGTTTTTGAAGACATACAACAAGACCCAATTCTTTCGTTTCGTGCAAAATTTGATTCTTCCTTGCCTGGAAATTTAATTATATCACATCTAAAGAAAACGTGTTGCATAAACATTTATTTACATCTAATAATTACACATGCATTCTTTTTTAAAAAATTTAACCAAATTATAGGGACAATAATATTCAAAACTTGCCATAAAGAATAAATTAAAATTAAGCTATTGAACATTTTTCTTTAATTTTGTATTATTATTATTATTATTAAAAAAAGTGCATTCTACAAAGTCCAACCAATGATGATATTTAAAATAAAGGCATATAAATGTCAAATATTTGGATACAATTACAACAAAGAACACGTGCAAATCTTTAATTAGTGACAAGCAAAACTTAACGGAGAGCAAAATTAAGATTGAAATAGCAGTGTTGGATGCGACTAAAGACCTCTCTATCCATTAAATATAGAAAAGATAATTTCTAATAAAATGGAGAAAAATATATCAATTGGTTTATCCTTTTTCTAAAAATAACTTTTGTAGTAAATGATGTACTCAAAACACAAGCGAACGATAATTTTCATGATACTCGTGCGAAAATTTGTTCAATATTAAAGAGAAACCGTAGGACAAACTTCAAATAAAACTTTCCAAGTGTAAAAATGGTTGTTATAACATATTTGTTTAATCGCAATTAGATAACCAA
>NW_019104525.1:934150-986362 GCF_001995035.1 Momordica charantia
TGTAGAAAAAAAAAAAAGAAAAAGAAAAAATTTTAGGCCAACAAAAATATTTAGTACAAAAATCTCCCACTTGAAATGGTAGATGTTAGAAAGAAACATAAAAATAACCCATTAATGACAAGAAAAACAGACCCTTCTATTTCTTTCAGTAGCTTTCCATTTTTTAACAGGAAAGGAAATTCTACTTTGCCTTAAAAATAACAAAAATATAAAATATAAAACACAGCTTCAACTTTTTGGACCTCTCTCACCGGTAAAACCTAGCCAACTAATGCTATTTTTTTTACTCAAATAACTGCTCTCGCAAGTAAATTTAAATACTATTTTGGTACTTCCAAAACGTTCATTTAATTTTTTCCTGCATTTTCAACTTTTGTTCATTTTAATTCTTGTACTTTCAAAATGTTTGTTTTTGTCCTATATATTTTAAAAGTGACCAATTTACTCTCTATTTACAAAATTTTAACACGGATTTTATATATATATATATGAAAAAAAAATTTAAATCATTCAATACAAAATTATAACTACATTTCAAATAGTGAATGAAGCGTAATGCTAAGATTATAATCGAAAGAAGTGAGATAAAAATAGAAATAAAGAGACCATAATAGTCACTTTTTAAAAGTACAAGAATCAAAATGAATAAAATTCAAAAGTATAAAAACCACAATTGACGTTTTTGGAAGTATAGAGATCAAAATGAACCAAAGTCGAAAATAGAGAGACAAAATAGTGTCTAAACATTTTTAGTATTACAATTCAAATACAAGGCATAGATTTGTATATTCAATGTTCAGGAGACGAACCTAGTACTTTAACCGATGAGTCTTTAACCGATTAAACTAGACTCATCGTGACATCATATTCAAGCTACATCAATCATTTTTTTTTTGTCCCTTTCTTCATAGCAGCTACACTCCAAATAAACTTGCACTTTATACCTTCCATTTGACCTAAAAATGGGCTCAATGGGCTCTCTAGGTAGGAAGCTAAAACTCAAACATTAATTTGAGACTTTGGCTGGAATCTGTAAAAATGGTATATTTTAACTCCTTGTCAATACTTTTAGGACCTATACCCACGACACCCGCACTCGCCCAAGGCCCCTTATCAATACTTTTTTCCATATATTTCTACACTTCCGCACATCCTAGGGCAAAAGTTATGATCCTTTCTTTCAATTTCCTCCCCTTAGTTTAACTCCGAATAAATTGTAGGAGAAGGCTGCCACAATGTGCTAATAAATTTTACCTGACTAGATGCAAGAAAGAGAAATTACAAAAACATATTTCACATGTATCCATGAGTTATTCAGGCCATACAAATTTTAAATCTGCATCCAATGGTTATTCGAGGTAGTCACATTGTGGAAATCTCATTCAATGAATTTGAGGAGAGACAGCAACGGGTTGAAGGGTAGAAAGAACGGGATAGGCGCAATGGAGAAACCTTGAGATTGATTGTTTTGGAAAGAAAAATTCTACACATGACCCTAAACAATATTGTAAAAATAATGTTTCTCCCAAAGTGGCTAATAAAAAACTAATGAGAGGGACCAAAGTATAGCATGTTTTAAATCTTAAAATTTTAAACCTTAGGACCAAATGAAACCAATTCTCAAGCCTCCAGAACTAAATTGGAATTGAAAATACCATCTCAGACTGCACAAGGAAATATATTGTATGACTGTTGAAAATCTCAATGACTGATCACATCTATTCCAAATTTCAGTTAACCTGGTAAGTATAGTTTTGTTTTTTTTTTTTTTTTTTTTTTTTTTACTCAAACAGCTCAACAGTATGTTATCAATCGGTACAGAACAACTGGCATCATGAGTTATCAAAATCCAACCTTTACCTCATTGAAACTGGATCCATGTTTAACATATTGTAAGTGCAGTCCAACTTTGAGAGCTCTACCAGGGTTTGCAATGGCCTGAAATGCATAACAAAAAATCAAACTGAACAACCCAGAAAAAAGAAAAAAGCAATTACAAGAGTTTATATCAAAGACTCATTGAACTTTTTTTTTTATGAAATTTGCAGATTGTAGTAGAGAATAATAGACGGGAATATCATTTTGCAGCTTTAATATACTCTTAAACATCATCAATTTAGACAGTCAATCCGGTTGCATATAAAGAGATGGGCAGGAACTGAGATTTTCAGTGCCTATTATCTGGATGATCCCAGACCCAATAATAAGTTCATGAGATCAGAGAATCTTACCAACAAATTGCATTACTTTGGATAGAGGATGTCATAGTGACCAGGACGATAGAGCAAGGTAATGTAAGGGATCTTAATCTCAGAGCCAGCACCATCACTTGAGACATCACTAGCAGCAGGAACGAAATCATGGTGATTTACGCTGACACCACCAGAATCACAAGAGCTTCGATCAAGGTATATAACACGGATTGGGACACCCAATGCATCAGATAATGCAATGATGTGTACATGGTCACTCTCTTCACCCATTGGTTCAACTGCTGATTTGCAGAACTGTTCCCGAAGGGACAAAAGAGAAAAGTGATTGAAAACCATGATAAAACAGGTTTTCTTCTTAAATAAGAAACTAAAAGTGCATTTACAATAGCTTACAAAGCTAATATAAGCTCAACCCAGCTCTACTTTCACCCCCACAAGGAAAAAAATCCCATCATCATGAGTGACCGAAAATCTTTTGAAGTTTAAAGCCCAAACAAAGAACAAGGCTTATTGTTCATTTTTGGATTCAGTTGCACAAGAAAAAAGGGAACAATAAGACTAAAGCAATTTCATTTGGATATAAACGTGATGACATAAGATAAAACAATGGCCCTAAGGCCTCATTTGTTTAATGTGAATGAAAAGTGAGAACCGAAAGGATAACTGATAGGACAGAAAACTTATGTAACTGAAATAGAATTTCTAAAATTGTGTTTACTAAAATTATTATGGAAATTGCATCAGAATGAAGAAAATTTTTTGTTGATTATTGTTTGTTAATATTATTTAGAATAAGTCAAATTTAAATAGATGTAAGGACCAGTAAAAAAAGTAAGAGAGTTTTTTTTTTTTTTTTAAAGAAAATTGAATGAATAATGAATAGGAATGTGATTGATGTGAAGTATGCTCCAAAATGAGAGAATGAATCTCCATTATAGGTGGGTTGCACTTACTACGTTCTCCAGATGAAGTAAACAACAAGAATGGAATTGGGGAACATCCGTTCTTATTCCTATCCTAGGTATATATGACTTAAAATCATAATTATTGCATATTAAATAATAATTGTTTCTGCTAGAAACTATACTTAAAATGGTTACTATAACCGAATCAATTGGGATTTCAACATAACTTGTATGGTTGGATATAATCTAAAGATAATAAAAGTACATGCATATCGGTAAACTTGAAGGGAAATTTTACAAATTTAACAAACCTGATCAACTGTTCCATTCGTCAATCCCATAATAAAAGGCTCAAAAAATTCTGAACGCTTTTGTATTTCACCTGATGAAACAAACCTGAAAAACATAACAACTAGCCAAACAAATTTGTCAGTAGAGACAGAAAGAGGCAATTGAATGTTGAATATACAAACATCACTCACCATAATCAGAGATAGACTGGTCTCGACTCCGAAGTACAAGCTCATCGTGACTACATCCAGGAAAAATAATAGTCAAAATGCAATCATAAATGGCCAAATTTCATAATTGATAGCAACTAAATATTCCACAATAAAATACAATTCGGGAATCAAAATTCCAAGGTAGAAGGACAGGTCATTGACACCTTATAGAAGTTTCATTTCCTTGAAGAGCACTTTCCAGCTGCTCAAGGAATAGCTGTAAAGATATTTTAAACATATCCATTAACAAAAAATTATATGAAAGTCACCAACCATTAATTAATGATACCTAGCTAGGTTGAATCGAAATGAAATAAAGAATTCAATAATAAAGAAGGACGAGTCTAAACATCTCAATTCTTTAAAGTAGTATCATCCGGGACAAAGTTTTTAAAAGTGTGAACTGTGAAGCACACTGAAGAACAGTAGCTCGGGTTTATGTGCGAAGTACAGAAAGGAGTGTCAAGGAGGTGAAGTGCATAGCATGTAATATTAAAAATTAGCACAATCTTTTTTCTGAAGATATTAAAATTAGCATGAGCTGTGAGTTAGAGAAAATAACGGATTAACTATTAAAAACAAACAAAATTCAAGTACGAAAACTACAAAATCACAAAAGAAGGGGAGTTGAGATATTCCCAGAAGCCCAACTGGTTACAAAAGAACCTCCCAATTGGTAAAAATATGCAGGACCTCGTGAAATATGCATGAACAAAACTAATTTAAAATGACCATGCATCAATGATTCAATGTAACTCTTGACAATGTCTCCCAAATTCAAGCCACAAACAAACTCAAAAATATACATACTATAGCATAAAAGATTTCAAAGAAAGGATCTCAGCAATAAGATAGACGTAGCTATCACTATTTATATTTGGTATCATGGTAATTTTGAGGTTAGTAAGAAAAATTGGTTCTTAATGTCCACTGACTAGAGTTAAATGGCAAAAATAAACCATATGGCTTAAAGCAGGGACAATTATTTGTATAATATATTAATTAAAAAAAGGGCATGGTAACAATTTACCGCAAAAAAATCTTCGAAAGTAAATTCCGTATATCCTAGACTTCGAAGTGTTTTCCTACAATTTTCCACATTTATTTTGATACGATCAACTTCAGCTTTGTCTTGCGATTCTAAAATATGTTCCTGATTAGAAAGTCAAGTCAGTTGCAGCTGAAGGTCAATGGTGCACAGCAAGTACAATAATCAAGCTGGTGAGATGCATTAAAAGAATTAAGACTTACAAGATATGAAAACATGAAGCTACGGAAAAAGCAATTTCCATCACCACGTGTTCGTCGAATGGCAGCATATTGGTCACTTAGCACCTGCATAACATATAACATAGATTATTATTCCAAGAAAAACAGCTCTCCAAAAATAACAATGGAACAAAGACACATATAGAACCTTAATTTTCTCCAGCAAAATAGGACTCCCAGATTTATATTCAGCTGCTAAATAAGATAGTGGTTCCTGCAACTCCATCACCATTAAGGTTCATTAGGGAAATAAAGAAAAAGCAATTGATAATAACAACTTAGAACTATGAAGCCATGATTTTAGGTCATCCAAAATGTAAAATAAGCAAAAAACAAAAGAAGATGTAATTTTTTTTATGAGAGAATCGATTTTTGAGGAATGAAAATACAAATCAAGCCAAGCTAAAATAAAGTAAGAAAAAAAAATAATAATGAGTTCCAGTTGTTAAGAATTAAAAATTAAACACTACATAAAGGGTAGGATACATAAGCCCGAAGGTTAGACACCAGAAAAAAAGCTATTAAACATACACAAACAGTGGCTTTTGAAGCAGACAGCAAAGAACTTTTTCCACAATTCTTTTTTTTTTTTTTTTCGATAAGGATCTCTTCAACATTTCTAAAGTCCAAATAATTTCCAAACCTATACTAGACGATGGTAACTATTTTTCTTAACAATGTTTTGTGAATTTAATTTACCAAGCATGGTATGATTAATAAAATAATTTATGGGGAAATAAGGGAAGAAGAAAGGGTAAAACTTGGTTGCCCAATCGAATAGATGGATGTCAAGAAGAAGCATGATCCTTATAATGAGAATGAGGATGAAAAAATGTAAACAAATCCAGGAATAAAACTAAACCCTAGATGAAGGGCAGCGCATACCAGTATATGAGGGAAATATACACACACACACACACAAAGAAAAATAAAGCACGCGCAGACACTGGAAAAGGAGGTAAAAGTGTGGCAACATCAAGATATAAAACACAAGAGATCAAAACTTAGTAAGGTGAACTTGCCTTGTCACCAACAAATGGAACTTTCTCAGCTTCCTGAACAAAAATTGCTGATTTCTGCTGCATGATATCATCATCACCAAAATTTTCCCAATTATCGAACTCTGGTGTTTGAATGGATATCGTAGTCTCCAGTTTCCCATCTGCATCAAGATTTTCCTGATTCTGCATTCTCTTAAAGGAATACCTTGTTTCCTCAGTTTTTGAGATTGGGTATGAAAAACTTATTCAAGAATTTCCCTTGGAACTTCACTGCAACGATACAACCAGTTCATAAACTTGCCTGCTTGGAGACCACCTGCTGACGTTTGTAAAAACATTATCTGGTAATAGATGCGTATAGATAGCGTATCTCATCTTTGAAGCTAACTTGTTCAGTCTCAGACCATGGGATATGAATAATTGACTGCCACTGAATATAGAACATAAAACATGGCTGTTGCTAAAAAATACTGCCAGTGATATACATTGTTTAAAGAGCTTATATGGTCGACATCCAATTTCTTAATCAAGTTCTTACAGACCATGATACAAGAAAATAAGCAACGCTATACAGCATATATCGAAGAACTAACAACAGCTGATAATAAGCTAGGATTCCAGTTCGCTCATCAAGTGAAACATAACAACGAGATAGAAAATTCATATCTGTAATCATTACGTTCTCACCGTGAATTTGCGATTTGACCGAGCCCCTTCGCATAAAAGAACCGGGGTAAACAAAGGGAGCTTAAAATTAATTTTTTTAATTTCCCTAAAACTTGGAGATTAGATTTAAAAAAAAAAATCCTTGATTCGAACTCGATTTGGGAGAAAACAGTCCAAAATTAGTAAATTCCCTCATCCTAGTCCGTAAGCATATAAACTCAGAGACATGAGCACGATTTTCATGCACAAAGGCCGCAAGCATCCAAAGTAGTAGCCACTTAATGGGAATCCAGATCCAATAATAATCCAATAAAATCGAACCAACCAATGATTAAATATGAGAGAAAAAGAGAGAGAATCTTACAGATTAAGATGCAGAATAGAGGATGGAGGTTGAAGAGCTGAACGGCAATCGAGGACGCTCGCGCACTGCTCACTGCTCACTGCTCACTGCACACTGCGCACTGCACACTGCTTGGGGGAAGCAGATGCTAAAAGAGCAAAGGCGAAGGGGAGGCATGGAAGACAGATGATACCATTGACGCGGCGAAGAATGACAATTAAATCAGAGGACGATGGAGAGACGGATTAGGGCTGCCGAAGAAAATGAAAAGAGGTCACCTATGGTGAATTTGAAACTGAAAACTCTAAATTCTGAATCTGAATCTTAATCTGAATCGAACCTTGTTTTGAAGAGGAGAAATGAAATTTATGTAAATGTATTTAGATTTGCCCTCTTGGTACGAGAAAGGCTATGCAGAAAAATAAATATCTTTTCTGTTAAAAAAAAAAAGAAAAAACATGTCAAAAGTGTCTAAAGTATATAGTTAGCCTTTAATTAATAACAAATATTATACATCCAATTAATCAATTTAATTATCTATTAAATTATCAATATTATTTTTTTAAAATCTGTTTGTTATTATCTCAAAAATAAAATATGTTTGTCATAATTATTAACAAGCTATTAGAGAGACCATAAAAAGTCTACAAGTTCGTATGTTTTTTTTATAGCACACTATGTGAGTTATATTTTATGAGAATTATATATGGTTATTTATTAATTTTCGTATTGTTCATGACAGATTTATACACATAAGTGTATAATTTGTAGGAATAAATCAATAAAAGGAAACTAAACACATTTAGAATCAATTTTGAGAAAAATCTAAGTTGGAGTGAGTGAGGAGGACAGAGGAACAATGTACATAACACCTAGATGCCTCAGATAGTACCTTGACACTTGAAGCACGAAGATACAAGCAAGTATCTGAGGTGGTAGCATCGCTATGTCGCTTGTAGACCTAGCGCAAGATCAAATTCTAAGATGATAGGGTCATAGTGCCCACTTATGGCGACATGGTGCTACAAACTTGAAGCGTACATCGAAATTTGAGATAGCGTCATGGCACTAACACAATCCTTTTTATAAATATAGGATTTTAAGCACCGTCAAATTGGAGAAACCATAAAATAAGAGAGAGAATAGAGCAAGTTGTCGAAAATAGAGGATAAGGAGAGTGTTGATGCTGGAATTCGGCCTCCTGGATTCTCACCAAACTAGCACCAAACTTGATGATCACGGGGCCGTAACTTGTAAAACTGAGCCGAGCTAAATTGGTGTGACCTCTGTCACACGGACTCTGATGCTTAAGTTAGAATGGGGAAACAAGTTTGCCCAGTATTAAGGCATGGATATTAGACCTACCTCTAGGGTTAGCATGTTGCTTTATTTATAGGGTTTCTTCTACCTGAAAATCCCTAAGGTTAGGTTAATGGGGTCGTTGGACCGCGGGAGTTTACAAGTTGGGCCACCTCTACTGACGGGAGAGGTAGGAGGAGGGCTTGGTCATTCGATCGAGACCTGCTCGGTGCCGAGTAGGGGTCGAGGCCGAGTCCTGGTCGGCCCATGTGGCAGCTTGGCCCCTCAATTTGTCCCTTGCTCGGTCGTTTGGTTTACTTGGGCCTTTTCGGTTTGCCTAGGCCCACTTCTTCTCATTTGACCAAATCTTATCCCATAACAATTGCTCACACTCTCAAGATGTTAATCTACCCACTGACTAGGTTCATCAATTTAGGAGTATTCCTTTAAAAGTGACGCGTCAGAAGTAAGAAACCAATTTGATTTCGCCACATCGATACTATAGGTGGGTCACGGGTCATTCATGATGGACTTGTCACTGACACCACCAGGCCCGTGACCGAGCTGCTCTTGGTCAGGTTCGTGACCAAGCCGTCCTCAGTCGGGCCCGTGACCGACCTATCTCCATCACATCTATGTGTGGTCACTTCTTCGCCAAACCCGTGAATGACCTGTCCACTTACCTTTCTCTCCCTTTATTTCTTCAAAACTTCTTAGCCTTTAATCAACTGGCCCCTTCACAAATCGTACCTAATGGATGGTCTACGTTGATTGGTTGCTTTATTTTATTATCTTACCTAGGTGGTGACCAACCTTTGACTGCCTTTACTTTTATGTCTCTTTACTACTTAAAGCATAGTCCTTAAGATAACCTTCATTTCTATGTGAGCTCCCGGATTCAGATCTTAATCATGGGCCCTTCCTCCATGAAGAATTGGAAGGACAAATGGTTTTTCATTGGGGTGACTAGCTTTCCCCCAATGACAATGGGTTGCACTTTCTTGTCCCAATGGAGTGTAGGGAGTTAGGTAAGTAGTTTCCCTGGCTCTCTCAGGACTTCCCTTGTTATCTTTTTAACACTCTTCTCTTTTGTTGTCAACTCCCCGTCATCACGAGCTCATGGATGCAGCGTTGGACTTCTACAACACGGTTATTCAGCTGCTAGAATTAGATCGGTGGGGTCCTGACCTTGTAACGGAGCAAAATTTGGTGGATTTCGGTTTGGCACCTTTTCATCAATCTTTAGGTGATCGCCGAATACCCGTTCAAGTCTTTATTCCCTAACTAATATTTCCTAATTCTATTGCTTCTTTTGTAGAGATGTCGAGACGCGCTACTTCCTTGTTCGAGAGGGAACGATGGCGCAGTATCCGAAGATTTGGTGCCGGGTCGAGTCAAGCTTCAGACGTTGACATGACTGATCTGATGGAGGATGATCCTCCCTCTCGACCATTCCAAGCCCGATCTTCGATGCCTCCAGTTGCTCCTCGTCGATCCGCTTTCCTCTAGGGGACATCTACTTCATCTTCTTCTCATGGTCACCCTAGGTTCTCCTCCCATGCCTCTACCTTTCCATTTTCCAGACCATACACAGCCGATACCAACGAGCTGGTCTACATGGAAATAGTGTTTAGCCTTTGGCAAGGACTCGATGAATCGTCTGTCAGGTTGGGTTCTGGGTACTCTGATCCCAGCAGAGTATTGACACCTGCCTTGGTAACCTTCATCAGGTCGGTATTACAGTTGTCTTCTCATTCTCGGCATCACTTATGTTTTAACTCTTTTTTTTCAGGTTTTCACCCACTTGGTGGTATTTTCTGGGAGAGTTGTTGACGAGATTAACCATCTTCACCGTAACTATGCCCCTCGAGATGAGTTGGATCAAGCTCTTTCTTCCCTGGACCGAGCCAACAACTTGTTGAGAACGTCCAGCACGACCTCAAAGTTTAGAAGAGGAGGTCTCGGGCCGAGTTGGTTGACCTGCAGAGGAAACTTGACAAGGCTCAACTCAGCTCTCCAATTATGAGTTCTTGGCGGGAGAGTTCAAGAAGACCATGAAGTATGTCAACTTGCAGAATGCCGCCATGGAGTGCGGTGTTTCGTGGTCTCTCCGCCAGCTTTCCAACGAACATCCTGGAACGGACTACTCCTTCCTTCAAGAGCGTTGATGCTTCCGGTGACATTAATGATGATAATGATAAGTAGAGCATTAATGAATTTAAGTTGTTTGTGCTACCCCCTTCTCTTTATCAATGTTTCGGGGGTATCGTTTATCGTTATCCTTTTATCATCTTGTCGGTTCTTGTTGTGCTTTCATGCCTCCAATTCCCATAGGTTTCTAACTCATTTTGGCTCTTGGCCAACGATTTTATACCAATAGGTTTTGTTGTTTGGCTCATCTTATTCATTATGCCTTGTATTTTAACCTTACTAAGGTCAGTGGCCCGCTTCTGGTTCGGCCTTGATCGAGATCTTAACCATTTTCCAGTTTTTGTCGATAGTATATCCATGCCCCCTACTTGAGGGGTACATTGATTGAAAATGAAAATTACCGCTCAAGTATATAAATAATCATACCAAGATTTTATTAAACCAAAAAGTACGGAATCAAATAACATGAATTGTTGAAAACATAAACTGAATCCTATCTAATAAAATGTACCTACTCCTACCAAACATCAAATTCAAACTATACTTATTCGAAAAGAAAATTCAAGTAGCAATGGTTATCTTTGGATAAAGGTTCTATTGCCCTCTATCGTTGCCCTTCAGTGAGGTGTAGTAGCATTCGCGCGACACTTATTGCTCTCCTTTAACCTCACCTATACCTCCCGTATTGGAAACTTCAGTGAGGATATTGTCTTTAGCGTGTGTATGGTCGGCCTTCATAATATTGCATTGTAGGAGGAAGAATATTCAACAACCAGGAATTCCCACCATTTTAGTGATGTTTTTCATCCCACTACCAAATGTTACTGGCAACTCGATCCTTCCTTCTGGGATGACCTGCTCTCCTCTGAACCCTAGTAGCGGAGCTGGGCTACTCTTCAACATTCTATCCCCCAAATCCATGGCATTATAGGCTATCGAGATATTATGTCTATTGAGCTGCCTTCGTCTACCAAGATCTGATGCACCTTTGTGTTGGCTATCTTTAAAATGATAACCAGTACGTAATTATGTGGGTGGAAGAGGTGGGTCACCTTATCTTTTGAGAAATAGATCTTGGAGGCTTGACCTACAAGGAAGGTGTGATAAATTCCGTGTTGTCCTGGGCTCACTCAGGCTTCTTGGGCACTCGCCTTTCTTTTCCTGCCAGATTCTTTTTCTGTGAGACCTCCTAGTATTGCTCTTATCTCTTTGGCAGGGGATTTGTTGTCGTACTCATTGTTCGAAGTCGCCTTGGGGTCTTCTATGAATTCTTTGAGGTAACCCCTTTGAATGAGGTCTTCCACTTCCTCCCTAAGGTCGAAACAATCTTGTGTCGTGTAACCATGATCTCGGTGAAAGAGACAATATCGTCTCTTACTTCTCTTGTTGGGTGGCGCTTTCATCTTTTCAGGCCACCTAAGCAACCTCTGGTCTTTTATTTCTATCGGAACCGTAGTCGAGGTGTATTTCTCGAATTTTCTAAGTGGATCCCTTTCGCCTGTTCCATCCCACTTGGCATCCATTCTGTCCCATCTCGACCCCTGCTGCTTTTCTCTAGATCTCTCTCTCTTGGCACTCTGCTCGGCACGTTTTCCTTCGGAATCTTATTTCGAATAAAAGAACTCCTCAGTGCTCATATATTTCTAGGCTCGGCTCAGAGCTTCCGAAAAGGTGCTTGGGGTTTTATTTCCAAACGAGAATGTCAAGTGGGAAACCTCTACTGATAGGAGAGGTAGGAGGAGGGCTTGGCCATTTGGCCGAGCCCTGGTCGGCCCATGTGGCTTGGCCCCTCCATTTGTCCCTTGCTCGGTCGTTTGGTTTACTTGGGCCTCTTCGGTTTGCTTAGGCTCACTTCTTCTCATTTGACCAAATCTTATCCCATAACAGAGCATTAAAGAGGATGGAATTGAGAGGGAATTTCTAATCATTCTAATTTTAAGAAGCATATGGATGGAATTGAGGGGAAAGAAAGATTTCAATTTTAGAGGCTTAATCCACTCTATAATCATAGATTATGAACAAATCCTTAGAACCCGTTTGGTAATGAATCAATTCCTGTTTCTTTGTTCCCATTGAGAAACAGACATGTTTGCCAACCTATCCCTTTTCTTGTTTTTAAAATTTGAGAAACATTTCCAAAAATGCGGTTAAATTTTAGAAACTGCAAAAAGTAGTTTCGTTTTTACTGTTTTTATTTATGGGTCTAAGGCAAAGTAATACACACTGTGTAAGTATAATCAAAATGGTAGTATAGTTTTGTTGGTGAATGCACCCACGAGTAACCTCAAAGTGAATGGTTCGATTCTCATTGGAAGCAAGTCTTAATATCACCCATCAATATGTAAACGAGAAATAGAAATGGTCACACTAAATGAACCTAAAAATTATGCTCTTGTTGAAGGTACGCTAACATCCCCCCGCAAACGAACGGGTAGGTCAAGCCCTTCGAGTTTTGATCGTAGTAGGTGAAACTAAGAGTGAGTGAGTGGTTTAGTCAGACAATCGACTAGTTGATCAGCAGACGGTACATAACGAACTTCAAGAGCACGACGTAACACGTGATCTCGAACAAAGTGGACATCTATTTTAATGTGCTTGGTTTGAGCGTGGAAGACTGGATTAGTTGCTAGAGCACTAGCACTGATATTGTCACACCAAATAATTGGCGGATAACTAACGTTTAAACCAATTTCACCAAGGAGTTGTTGCAGCCATATAACCTTAGTGGAAGCATGACCAAGAGCACGATATTCGGACTCAGTGTTGGAGCGAGCAATAACCGTTTGTTTCTTTGATGACCATGAAACAAGAGTGTTTCCAAAGAAAACACAAGAAGCAACAATTGATTTGCGATCATCAATGTTTGATGTGCAATCTACATCAGAATAAGTTGTGAGAGAGACCGTGTCACTTGGTTGTATGTGGAGTCCCATGTGTTTCGTACCACTTAAGTAGTGTAACACTCATTTCATAGCTTGCCAATGTATGTCAGTGGGCTGTTTGAGAAATTGATTGAGGTGATTAACAATGTACGCGATGTATGGCTGAGTGTTGGTGAGATATTGAAGTGTGCCAAAATGCTTCTTATAGAAATGGATCACTCATGGGTTCTCCATCAGAGATTAACAAGGGTTTGCTCAACATAGTGGGGGAGGGGGCTGACTTTAAACCCTTCATATCTAGGCCACGCAACACGTCATTTATGTATTTGGCCTGAGTTAAAAGAACTTCGGAAGGTAGATGAGTGACCTGGATGCCGAGAAAATAACTTAGCAAGCCAATATCTTTCAACACAAATGTTTTATCCAATGTGGGAACAAGACTGTTTATTAGAGCAACATTGTTTCCAATGACAATGACATCATCAACGTAGACCAGAAAAAGGACGATGGATGGACCTCGATGATATATGAAAAATGATGTGTCTGATCTACTGTTGGTGAAGCCCTAGGAAAGCAGGACAGATTTGAGAGTGACATTCCAAGCTCGAAGAGCTTGTTTGAGGCCATAAAGTGCTTTATGTAGTTTGCAGATATAACTCGGATATCTGAGATCTGCATATCCTAGAGGTAGGGACATATAGACATCTTCATCTAACTTGCCATTGAGAAAGGCATTGTTGAAGTCAAGTTGTCGTTGCATTTTATGCGGAAATCCATTTGCACCCAACTACATTGACTAAATCAGTAGGAGGTACGAGGGTCCAAGTCTAATTTTGCATAAAAGCATTATACTTCAAATCCATCGTTGATTTCCAGATGGGAGTAGCAAGAGCAACTTTAACATTAATTATGGGTTATGTTACCGACCAATCGGTAGGGGTGGAGGATGTGAGCACCTTAAGCTTGAATATTCCAGCTTTCCCTCTTGTGATCATCGGGTAGATAGACTGAAATGGTGGGGTAGGCTGAGGTGCTATAGATCTTCCAACCACTAAGGTAGTTTCCGGTGCAGGAATAGAGAGAGAAGGTAAAGGGGACGAGGCTGGTAAGTTTAGGTCGGATGCTTCAAGTGTGTAGTAGTGGAGAGAGAGGTAAAGATGGTTGATTTGAGAGGGTGGAGAACGCATGTTGGTCAGCTGAAATAATAGGGAGCTGGCAGGATGGGCTAGAAATAGGAGATGGTTAATCGGTAAAGGTTCATAGCTTATGGGACTATCGATGGAGAATTCTGGATTATTGGGTCGTGGCTAGGGAGGTGAGGTTTGATAGGCTGTTGGGGCTTGGGGGTTAGCAGGCTGTGAATTTTGGGTTATAGGTAAATTTGGTGGGAGTGCTTGAGGGGTGTTGGATGGTGGGTGAGTAGTGGGTTCAAGAGTAGATAGGCTACCGAACCATGTATGAAGGTTTAGAGTAGCGGTGGAATGAGATAAAGAATTGTTAGACACAATGGATTGTAGGCCAAATCTAGAAGCAAATGGGTAATCACCTTCATTGAATTGAACATGTCATGAGATGAAGACTCTTCCTGATGAGTTGAGACATTTATAACCCTTATAGCTGGACTTGGGCCAAGATAAACACAATTGTCAGTTCGAAATTGAAACTTATGAGTATGGTAAGGGCGTAAAAAGGGATAGCATGCACACACAAATATTCTCAACTCGGAGACGTTAAGGCCTCGTTGTATAACTCCATTGGAAGACTTACCATTAAGCAAAGGGGAAGGAAGACCATTGATTAATAAAGTTGATTTCAGGAAGGCCTCCCATCAAAAACTTAGAGGCATGGAAGCTTGAGCTAGCAAAGTGAGACCGATCTTGACAATACGTCAATGTTTGTGCTCAGCTCGACCATTTTGCGTAGAAGTGTATGGGCACGAAAATCTGGATTTTATCTCCAACTGATGGCATAACTGATGGACTCGTTTATATTACTTTCCATTGTTAGACTGTAATACTTTAATATGGTTGCCAAATTGAGTCTTGATCGAAGTAGTAAAATGATTAAATGCAGAAAGTGCGTCACTCTTTGACCTCAAAAGATAAATCCATACAAACCGGCTATAGTCATCAAGAAAGTGAACATAATATCTATAACCATCAGACGACATAATAGGCGTAAGGCCCCATAGATCAGTATGCACTAACATAAATGGAGCATTAGCTCGTGAACTAGACATAGGGGAAGACAGAGCATGAGATTTACCACATTTGCATATTTCACAAAAACTAACATTATCATGAACTTTCACGAGCAGATTACAACGTTTAATTAAACTTCTAAAAACTTGAGAAGACGGATGTCCAAGTCGAAGATGTCAAACGTCTTTGGATACCACAACGTTTATACTTCTAGATGATTTGGGAAGAGACACAGAACAAATACTTTTATTAGTAGCCAACTCCAGGCCACAGTCAACTGGACTCGAAGTACTCCTAGTGACTACTCCAACTGTATTGAGGCGGTAAAGTCCATCTCTAAGATCCCCTTTCAGCACCACCTTGCCCGAACATGTATCCTTTACAAGACAAGAATCAACATGAATTTCAAGGTATACGTTATTGTCTTTAGCGAGTTTAGACACACCAACTAGATTTTTAGCTATTTCAGGTACACACGGCACATTTTCAAGCATGATCAACCCACCGTCAGAAACTAAACAGAATTTACCAACATGAGATATTTTTAATTTATCGCCATTACCTACTGTAACTTTTTCCATATCTCCATATTCAGTAGGTTGAACCATACCATTGTAGTCTGCGATGACGTGATTTAAAGCACCACTATCCACATATCGATTCAGGTCTACCACTGTTTCTGGATTGGCCAAAAAAGGATTGTTATTTTGGGTTGCTGTGAAGGTGTAAGATGTATCTTGTCCATGGTTGTTGTTGTTAACCCCTTGATTAGAGTCACCGTTGAAGTTTTTACTCTGATTTTGTGTATTGTTCATGTACTTCTTATCAAATAGATGGTAGCATGCTAGTGCTGAATGTCCAAGCTTACCACATACCTGGCAAATTTGCCGACTATTGTTGTTCCACTATCCTCTACCTCGGTTTCGACCACCCCCAATTTTTGACCTGAACTTTGACTAACAAACTCTAAATGGATGCATAATAAAATAATAATATTTACAGAACAATCATTCTTAAAACCATTCTAGACAATCTTTACTAACAAAAAGGGTGCTAATAAAACTTCTTACAAACAACCGACACACGAATCAGAATGTCGTACAATTTTTGAACTATTCTGGATGGCAGAAGCTGATCTACTTTCTCCTTGAAACTCAGATACATCTTGGGGGAAAAATAAAAAATACAGAGTGAGCTGGGAAGCTCAGTGAGTGGTAAAATAATAAGAGAATAATTTCGTAAAATTTCTTTCATAAACAATTGAAAATTCAGTTCTTAAAATAAATTTTATAAACTGAAGTAACAACATTTTTATTTAAATTTTATAAAACTTGGGCAACTAAAGATTCAATAAAATTTCTCAAGATCAAACTTGTAACAACAATTTCTTTCTAGGCAAACTGAAAAGACAATGCTCCCAAGTCCAGAATTCGGACCAGGATTTGGAATCCGTATTTAACCCTAGTTGCCCCGGCATTCCCTTGCGTCCCCTACGACCCAGTTACGCCAACTTCTCAACCTGCTATAAAACGCATTCCAAAACATATAAAACATTTTTCTTTCAAATATAAAACTAGCTAGTGAAACACAACACCACACATGTACCCACATTCTATTCTGGTCTACTGGCATAAAGTAATCTCAATACACACAGCAGAATAATTCTCTCAACATGTAGAGTAAAATGGTCTCAAAGATGTTCTATTTCTGGGTATACTATAGAAACACATTCACATAGCATACGGGTAATCACCTAGATACAATAACATGGTGGTTTGAAAGCTTATTCCTGCATAAAATTCTCTAACTCATAAATATTTCCAAAATTGTTCTTTTCTTCTTTCTAAGAACTTTTCAAACCTCCTCAAATCAATTCTAAAATCTTTCTTTCTAAGTACATTTCACGAAATTCTAATATCAATTTCTGAAATTACTTTCTAAATACCTTTCATAATATTATAAAATCATTTTATGAAAGCTCTTTCTAAATAACATTTAAACATTTATCTAAAATCGTAAAACATTTCTAAATTCTCAGACAAACATATTTGATTTAATTCTCATTAAAAATGCTAAATTATACATAATATATATAATTTCTCAGAAATTCTATAATAGTAGATATCTAAAAACATTTTTTTTTACTTCAGATATCTAAAAACATTTAATAAAATAACTACTCACAACTCCTTCAAATCGGGTCGTTCGCGGATCCAATTTCTGTCTGACCTGAAATATATTAATTCAATATCAAATTAATTCATGCTTTAATCCAATATAATTTTAGTATGCTCTTATTCCCAATATAAATCATTTTATCTTCCAAATTACCCCATATATCAAATTTAATAATTCATTATCTCTCTTGATTAAAAACCATCACTTCTTTTTTTTTTCTTATCACCTTACACATGTGTAACCTACAAAAACAATTCAATTTCTCTTCCTTTCAACTTCACACGTGAAAGCCCCCAATTTTCAACAATTGCATTTTCCTTCTCCTTTTTTTTTAAACCACAATTCTTCTCTCTCTTCTAATCAACAACCCCTTCTTCTTTCTTCAAAACTCAACCCACGTTCTTCTCTGCCTCTCTCTATTCAATTTTCTTTCTACCATTTCCATGGTTAATTTTTGTAGGAAAATAAAGGACAAATTGGAACCGTGAGGAAAAATCGTTGTGTCGTGGGCAGAACCACTACCTTGAAAGTAAAATCAGCACGACCTTGGTACTAAATCATTTTACTGCTAGTATGCTCCCCAAGGTTAACAAATCCTCCAATTCATACATGCACTCGTCGGAATGGGAGTAGAATCAATCTCGTGCTCAGTTAAGATAGTGGAAAGAGGTGGGAAAATTGAAGGAATAAAGTGGAGAACATGAGAGAATTGAGATGAAATGAAATGGCAAGAGAATGAGCTTTTTAAAGTGACAGAGTGGCCTAAAATAGAATTGAATTTTTTAAAAAAATAAAATTCAAAATGATTTTGGCCACCCATGTGTTCTTTGACTAGCCTTTATTCTCTACACTTGCCACGTTGATTGACTTTCTCTCAATCAACGTTCATCTATCTACATATCCACCATTCCTCTAAGTTTTCCAAGTATTTTTGACTTTGTAGAAGAAAAGTGTCCCAAAAAGAAAGCTAGGCTCGAGTCAGCCGGACGTAGCGGCGACACACGCATGGCCCTTGGTCTTGGCTTACCTCACACCAAATTTATAAGCCCAATACATAGTCAATGCTTATAAACCAACTTTCTAAATGTTATTCTTCCGATGTGGGACAACAAAAAGTTTTAATATTTGTCATTCTCAACAATCGCCCATGACAACATAGTAAAAGAAAGGAGTAAGAAGAATGATGGAATAACTGAGCAAAGGATAAAAAACTTAAGCATTAATATCTTTCGATTTGAATTAATGCATAGTGAAGTAGGGCAACAATCTAAGTAATGAAAGTGAGTTACCTCTTGAACTTCCAGTATTTATAGTTGAGACCCCCACAACATGTGTGAATCCTCGATTTTGATTTCGTGATAGTTGTCAAGTGCTTTTAATGGTCATGCACATACACCTTGGGTCATCGTGAAAGCTCTAGAACGAGACTCCTCAACTCTACTCTTTCATAGAAGCCGACCTTACCTTTACAGTCACTTTTGTCGCTTCATCAAGTCTATCATAGATAAACCACTCAAAAACTAAGCTATGAAGACTTTGAATATTATCCATCAAGTCCATGCATGAACCACCCAAAAAGCTATGGATTCATAGTGTTTCACCATATCCATCAAGTCCATTTATGGACCGCCCAAAGAAGGGCTATGGATTCACATATGCTTCACTACATCCATCAAGTCCATACATGGACCACCAAAAAGAAGGGTTATGGATTCATGCTATTGAGAAAACATCATAGCTTGAGTCTCATGAGAACTCCAGAATTACTCTCCTTGTGTTGCCTTTAGTGAGAGGATCTGCTAAGTTCCTCTTGGACCTCACATACTCCAAGGATATAATTCCATCTTTCAACAATTGTTTCACAACTCCATGTCTTAGACGTATGTGACGTCTTTTGCTATTGTACACACTGTTTTTTGCAATTCCTATAGCAGCTTGTGAGTCACAATGTATGGATACAGGTACGGACTTCCCCCACAGTGGCTCTTATTAAAGTGATCATAAGGTGTTCTTACAGGTAAACTATCAAAGTGATCAAACTTTTCAGCATTCTCTCAATGTAGTGTGATTGACATAAGGAATATCCATGATCATTTTTCCTTATTTCTACACCAAGTATTACATCAGCTTCTCCTAAATTTTTCATTTCAAAATGTGAAGAAATGAGTAACTTGGTCTCATTAATGATATCTAAGTTTGAACCAAAAATGAACATGTCATCAACATACAGGCATATTATCACACAATCAGCTCCAAATAACTTTGAGTAAACACATGTATCAGAGCAATTTACTTTATAACCATTGTTTACCAAAGTACCTTTAAATTTTTCATACCATTGTTTAGGAGCTTGTTTTAGGCCAAAAAGAGATTTTTTAAGCTTGCAAATTTATTTTCTTTACCAGTAGTTAGAAAACCTTCAGGTTGTGTCATGTAGATTTCCTCTTCTAAATCACCATTGGGGAAAGCTGTTTTTACATCCATCTGATGTATTACTAAGCCTTGAATAGCAGCCAAAGTTATCAAAGATCTAATCATAGCAATCTTGGTTACAGGAGAGTACGTATCGAAGTAATCAATGCCATACTTTTGTTTGTAACCTACAACTACTAGTCTAGTTTTTTAATTTTCTATTGTACCATATGGTCTCATTTTTCGTTTAAAGATCCATTTACACCTAATAGGTTTGTTTCCTACAGGTAAATCTACCAATTCCCAAGTTTGATTCATAACTATGGAATCTAGCTCACTTTTAATAGCTTCTTTCCATAGGCTAGAATCTAAGGCATTCATATCTTCTCGGTAGGTTTTAGGATATTCGTCTATCAAATACAGGTAAGCAAATTGATTAGCTATTTTGTCAAAGTTTTCTACCATATAGGAAGTTAGGAAGTCAGGTCCAAAGCTTTTACTAACCTTTTGCCTTTTACTTCTCCTAGGTTCAGAATCTATTGTATCATTAGATCTAGGTTCAGAGTTTAGAATATTAATAGAAGTGGAGGGCAACGACATGCATGCAGTTTTGAAGTACCAACAGAATCACCATTAGTTCTAATGGTAGGGAAAGTATTTTCAAAAAATACAGCATTTCTATATTCACATATTGATTTGTCATTCAACCTCATTAACCTATATGCAAAACTATTTAGAGCATAACCAATGAAAACACAAGAGTTTTAGATCCAACCGTAGGTTTTTTGAATGCTGAATATGCCACATTTGCTAAGCGCCCCCATACCTTCAAGTAGCTTAGGTTTAGCGAATACCCTTTCTAAAGTTTGTATGTTGTCTTATCTGACATTTTGTGAGGAACCCTGTTAAGAATAAAACAAGCAGAAAGTGTAGCTTCCACCTACATATCATCAGATAGACTAGAACTTAATAGCATGACACTTATCATTTCTTTTAAAGTTCTATTTTTTCGTTTAGCTATTCCATTCTGTTGAGGTGAATATGGAGCAGTGAATTCATGTATAATTCCACTTGATTCACAAAAATCTCTAAGCGAATTATCACTACATTCACCACCCCTATATGATCTTATCCTTTTTATTTTCATGTCTAATTGATTTTCTACTTTAGCTTTGAATTTAAAAAACATACTACGAGCTTCATCTTTATATTTTAGGAGATATATTTTCGTATATCGAGAAAAATCATCAACAAAAGAAATATGATATTTTTTTTCCACCTCTGCTAGTTGTGTTTTTGAAATCAGCTAAATCAAAATGAATTATTTCTAGGAGTTCGTACACCTTGCAGTGGGTTCAAAAGCCTTTTTAGCAAACTTTGCTTCTACACAGACATGACACTTTGTAGTTTCAGGCAAATCGGAAGCATTAATTAAATTTAAAGTCCTAAGCCTTTTAATTGATGCAATATTCACAAGCCCTAATCTATCATACCACACATCAAGAGACTTAACGATGTAAGCAGAACTACAATTAATTTCATTTGACGAAGTAGTATTGAGAACAAACAAACCATTTGCTAAATAGCCCTTACCAACAAAATCACCATTTTTGGTGATAATAACCTTGTCGGTCTCAAACACAATCCTAAGTTCGGCTCGGTTCAGTAGACCTCATGACACTAGATTCCTATGTAGGGAAGGAACATATAGCGTATTACTTAATGATAAAGTTTTGCCAGATGTGAGTCTCAAAAGAACCTTCCCTTTCCCAAATACTCCAGTTGTGGTAGAGTTTCCCATGAAAACACATTCACCATCGGCAGTTCTGAAAGTCATGGAAGAGGTCACGGTTCGAGCATAAATGTCTGGATGCTTCTATGTCAAGAATCCAGTCGAATTTGTTCTTTACTAGATTTACTTCTACAACCACAGCGGCAATGATGTCATCCGTCTCTATAAGGTTGGCTTGTGGAGTAGCCCTTTGATCTTTCCTATCTTTCCTCTGAGTGCACTGATAGGATTTGTGTCCGGGTTTTCCACAGACATAGCAAACCAGTTTGGATTTCTCGATTCTTCCACCAGTATTTTTAGGTTGAAGACCTTTGTTCTTTTGAGCTCTATCCCTTGCAATTTGTTTCCCTTTATTCTTGAACCCGTGTTTAGAAGCACTAGAAGATTTAACCAAGTCATCTTTAACCGAATTTAGGGATTGAGAAGAGATCTTATCCTTCAGCTTGTTAGCTTCCTCCGTGCGCTTGTGACTGATCAGTTCTTGTAGAGTCAGGTCCTTCTTCTTATGTTTCAGGTGATTGCGATAATCAATCCAGAAAGGAGTGCATTTCTAGAGCAACGCATTAGCCTGAAGAATCTCGTACATCTTCATGCCTTCAGACAGCATACTTGCCATCAGGTTCTCGTACTCATGAACCTGATCCACTACCGGTTTGTCGTCCAACATTTGAAATTGAAGCCATTTACCGACGACGTACTTCCTTCTGCCTGCATCGTCCCCACCATATCTAGACTCTAACGTGTCCCAAATGACATTTGCAGATTTTTAGACTACAAAGAGATCAAAGAAAGAGTCGTTCATATGGTTGAGAAGATGCCCACGAACCGTTTTGTTGTCTTTCTCGAATTTGTCAGCTTCGATGGCAGTAGACATCTCGGGATTAGCAGCAGCAGCTAAAACGGTGGCAACGATAATGACAGACAGATCAGTGACGGTTGCGGTGACAGTAGCGGCAGTTGCAGCAGCAGTGGCGGTAGTGGTGGCAGCGATAGTAACGACGGCGGGTTGAGCAGCAGTGAGAATGTAGTCGATCTTCAACTGCTCAAAGAAGATCAATAACTTCTGTGACCATTAACGGTGGTTGGATCAGTCGAGTGGTTCCAATTTTGACAAGTCTGGCAGGACCTTCTTAGATCGGATAACAGCCATGGGTAGATTGGTTAGTTTTGCTTTCAACTGTAGGAAAATAAATGACAAAATTGGTGCTGGGAGGAAAAATTGTTGTGTCGTGGGAGGACCACTGCCTTGAAACAAAATCGGCACGACCTCGATGTTAAATCGTTTTACTGCTGATATACTCCCCAAGGTTAATACAACCTCCAATTTAAACGTGCACTCGTCGGAATGGAGTGAAATCAATCTCGTGCTCAGTTAAAATAGTGGAAAAAGGTGGGGAAAGTGAAGGAATAGAGTAGAGAACATGAGAGAATTGAGATGAATGGGATAAAATGAAATGGCAGGGGAATGAGATTTTTATAGTGACAGAGTGGTCTAAAATAAGAATTGATTTTTTTTTTAAAATAAAAATTTAAAACAATTTTGACCACCCATGTGTCCTTTGACTAGCCCTTTATTCTCTACACTTGCCACGTTGCTTGACTTTCAAAGTGTATAAAAAAGAAAGCTAGGTTCAAGCCGGTCGGACGACGGCAGTGGCGCGTGTGTGGGCATTGGTCTTGGCTTACCTCACACAAAATTTATAAGCCCAATACACAGTCAATGCTTATAAACCAACTTTCCAAATGTTATTCTTCCGATATAGGACAACAACAGATTTTAATATTTGTCATTCCCAACAATTTCTACCACCCTTATGCTACATTTAATTTCTCCATTTTATAGCCATTATTCCCCTCCAAATAACCTTAACGAGCTCATAAGTAAAAGCTTAACTCAAACTTTTATGGAAGTCTAAAATCTACCATCTCCAAGAAACTTCTTGAACGTAAAATAGAACAATCCATGAACCCTTATTCACTTTCTATTCTTCTAAAATCATCTAAGAAAACAAGTTTAGTTACCAAGTTTTGCTCATTTCAATAGTTGAAATATTCAGTTTTACCTTCAAATACAGGATTCCCGACCTCTAATCCTCAAAAAGTTTTGTCAAAACCCTGTTCTCCCTCTCCTATGCTCTTTCCCTTCCTCTTCGTTGTTTTCCCCTCTTCTTTTCTTTTCTTTTTCTTTTTCTTTCTTTTGCTAAACTCTTCTTCTCCTCATCCCTAATTAGCCACATGTCCACCCAAAACCACAAGCCTTTCACAAAAATTCTCAATTCTTTCCTTTAGTTTTTTTTAGACCCAAGAAGACCATAATGCTCTTATAACTTTACCTTTTTTTTTTTAAAAGAAATCAAATGACAATGGGTCCTTACAATAACATGCAAAAAAATTAGTCATTTTAAGAGAACATTTTCGAGTATGCTGAAACATCTGACGAAGATAATCTTCTTCCGCCTGAGACTGTACTCCAAAGAGTTATTGTATGGAAACTCATAAATCGCGAGCGTTTTCATACCCCATCACCTGTGTTGCAACTTCTGGAGTTATAGAGTTGTACATCCATCCAAGAAGTAGCTGGTTGGTAGTTACCCAGGACTCATATAATGGATTGACGACTGTTTCCATTGCTATGGACGAACTCGATGGTGCAGATGTGTTCGTTTGGCTTGTTTCCATACTACCAATCGACTTTTGCACAAACATGGGTGGACATGGGTGTTCACCAGAGAGGTGTCTCTCTAGTTTGTAACTTCGTAATATGGGTAAGGCTAGGTTTTTCTACAACAAGTAATTGGTTTTTATCTAGTTTTATTGTGGTGATTTGGTTAAGCAATTGATTGGGTGATGAGCTGCTAAATGTGGGGTGGGTAGAGGTATTGGAGGAGGCGTTGGCCATTACAACTCTGATACTAAGAGAGAATTTCATAAGAGAATATTTCACATTCAAAGTAAAATATTTGTATTTGATTTCACTATTTTATGATGGCACTCAAACACCTTATTTATATACAAAATGTACCCTAATTTTCGAAGAAAAAGAATCTAAAATTAACAAAATATTGTCACAAAATGTACAACAATTTTAAGGAACTACTTCTTGGTTTGAATATGACTTGGTGCGTGGCTTCAACTTTCTTTGCTTCTAACAAAATATCACCAAAATACAAACCATAAAAGGATGTAAGAAAGAAAAAAAAAAGATCATGGACGAGCATGATCATAACACATGGTGTGTGTAGAGCACGTGCACAAAGGGGCAAGGGGCAAGTGACAATATCATAATTTCTATTTCTTTATATACATATGTAGTTGTTTCCATATTTTTCCATTAAATCTCCACCATGGATTTCAATTTTCTAGATCCAATGACAAATTTTGAATCCAATTTTAAAATCATTTTCAAACCACATTTTCTCTCTATATAAGAACAACTCTTTTCTCCCAATCAAGAATTGCTTTTAAGAATTTTCTCTCGAGATTTTTTTAGCATGTAATTTTTATTTCTCTGAATCATTTAAGTATTTTAATTTGTATTCCTTGTTCGATAGAGTCGGTAAGCTTGCTATTAAATTTCATATTTATGGTAATAATTGCTTTTGAGGGTAAAAAAAAGCATGGTAATGGTTTGGATCTTATATGTGTAAAAGATCGAGTTTCTTATTGCTCTTGCAAAAAGAAGATGTTCTAACGATTCGATATGATTGATTTGTTCTAACCCCTAAAAAAATAACATTATAACGATTGGACTCTAAGCTGTGGAAAGAGTCAAAGTTGTTAGTCAAATACTCAAGAGACATTCGGAGAATGTGCTAGGTAAAGTTTTACTAAACCACTGTAAATTATCAATGTCATTTTCTTTGATCCTCTCTTTTTTAATTTTAAAGTCCATTATCATTAAATGCATGAAATTAATTGTTTGAATTAATTGTTCGTATTTAATTGCCACTCTTTGACTTTATTACTTGATGATTATTTTTGGTGGGTAGAGTTAAATTCTATATTTATTGCCTATCCCTAGATTTTTTTTTCTTTTTGAAACAATGTCTATCCCTAGATTAGAATTAATTAGGGTGCTTACTTTTTTAATTTATTGCTTAATTTGAGATAACGTTCGTAAAAAGTGTTGATTAATCGAACCCACTGAAAAATTTATAATTTTAATTCAATAAGTACTTCTGCATTGAAGTCTTTTTCCTCACTGATCATAGAAACTTGTCGTATTTTAGACTGGCTATGAAGGTAGTGCGAGATATCCCACGATATGTCATTTGATACGTAGCTTCTCGCTATTGAACTTGGCAACGTAGTCTTGGAGTCTCTCATTAGTCCCTTACTTGATGGTCAGAAGGTGCGTAACGTGCCTTTGTCAGTCTCGACCTCAAAGAAACTGAATTATGAAGGTTTAAATTAGCTTCTTAAAGAAAGATATGAATCTTCTCTTCCATTGTCAGAACTAGAGCTGATCTTATCAGTGTAAAAGTGAATACTAGACATCTGATGGTGTCATTTATATATCCATCCACTCTTGATATGCATCTAAGTGATCGATTGAGTCTTTCAAGCATAGTCAATCTCTCGTTCATTCTTTCTACCTTCTCCGTTGAGGCAACAAAATTTTCCTTCACCTTGCCTCACTAGCTACACATAAAATAAATTTTTTTTTTCAGAATACGTTTTAAAAATAATAAATTTAAAAGAAAATTAAAAAAATCTCAAGTTGTGGTTATGGTCATGACTATATTATGTGAATAATGGATTAATTTGCACCTTTGAAATATCAAACATGTTCTAAAAAATGCAAAAAAGAAAAAAAGAAAAGTAGAAAACCATTAGACCCACTGTTTTCCAAATCAGGCCAAAGCATTTCTGTTTTCTGAGAGATAAACCCTTAAGCCTCTGCTCTCTGCCCTCTGCGCTTCTAATTTCTAAATATCCACTTAATTACAATCTCCCTCTCTCTCCTCGCTGTTTCTGTCCCTTTCCTCGTCTTCAAATGCCTTCCTGATCTGCGCTTTAATCTCACAATTTAGGTCACTCACACCCCAATTCCTGTTTAACCCATCAATTTTCTTCGATTCCTCACTCCTGCATCTCATTTGATCTTAATCCGAGTTGTGGGATTTTGCAGGTTTCGGCCATGGAAGCGGAGAGCAATTTCTTCAATGTGGGTCTACTCGTAGTGGCCACTTTGGTCCTCGCCAAGCTCATCTCTGCACTTGTAAATTCCAGATCTGGAAAACGAGTTCCTCCCACTGTCAACGGGCTGCCCTTGGTTGGGGGATTGCTCCGTTTTCTCAAGGGTCCGATTGTGATGCTGAGGGAGGAGTACCCCAAGCAAGGGAGTGTCTTCACCTTGAACTTATTGCACAAGAAGATCACCTTCTTGATTGGCCCTGAGGTTTCTGCTCATTTCTTCAAGGCGTCCGAGTCTGATCTCAGCCAGCAGGAAGTTTACCAGTTTAATGTCCCAACTTTCGGGCCCGGCGTCGTGTTCGATGTCGATTACTCCATCCGCCAGGAGCAGTTCAGGTTCTTCACGGAGGCTCTCAGAGTCACAAAGTTGAAGGGCTATGTGGATCAGATGGTCAAAGAAGCTGAGGTCAGCTTTCACCACCCTGCATCTTGAAACATCTCAATTGAATTTGGATAAGAAATGATATTAATGGATATAAGGATTCTGTTTGAACTCTGTCTTGCTGACTTTTACGTATCTGCATACTTTTTGGAAACACCCATCCCTCTCTCTCTTTATTTTCCTATCTGACATCACTGATCCATGAAAATCTGGGGGTGGTTAGAAATGAATTCTAAAGAAGTAGAATGTAGCCCAGGATTCTTTTCAAATGAGAATGTATGTTAAATGTAGTTTTGAACTTTTAACAACACTCTTAGAGTTGGGTGCAGCTAGTTGGTGGCACAGTCTCGTGGTCATATTGGTTTTGAGGTGTCAAGTTTGAACCTTCCGGTGGGCTCTTCATAGCTCCTAGGTCTAGGCCTTGGGGTAGGCGCGAGGGCTCTTGGATATAGGGAAGTAAAGCTTCTACTCCCAATTACATAACAACACCATTAGAGCTGTTTCTTCTCAATGTATTGTCTGAAGTCTTGCATTTATCTCTTAAAATGCCTAGTTTCTGATGCTTGTGTCCAAATCTTCTATTTCCATTCTCTTGTTTTGCTATATGGTATAAAATAAAATGTATGAGTAATTTTGGAATGTGGTGGGGGTATTGAGCAGGACTACTTCTCCAAGTGGGGGGACAGTGGGGAGGTGGACCTTAAGGATGAGTTGGAGCGTCTCATCATCTTAACAGCTAGTAGATGCCTGTTGGGTAGAGAGGTCCGTGATAAGCTTTTCACGGACGTTTCTGCATTGTTTCATGACCTCGACAATGGGATGCTCCCAATCAGTGTCATCTTCCCCTACCTGCCTATCCCAGCTCATCGACGCCGTGACCAAGCCCGCAAAAAGCTTGCAGATATCTTCGCGAAAATTATAGCTTCTCGGAAATGCAGTGGAACATCAGAGAATGACATGTTGCAATGTTTTATTGACTCAAAGTACAAAGATGGTCGATCGACGACAGATTCTGAGGTCACTGGTTTGCTCATAGCTGCTCTTTTTGCAGGTCAACACACTAGTTCCATCACCTCTACTTGGACTGGGGCTTATCTCCTACGCCACAAAGAGTACATGTCTGCTGTTTTAGAGGAGCAGCAAAAGCTGATGGAAAAGCATGGTGATAAGATTGATCACGATATCTTGTCTGAAATGGACAACCTCTATAAGTGCATTAAAGAAGCTCTCAGACTCCACCCTCCACTGATTATGTTGATGCGCAGTTCACATACTGATTTCAGTGTGACAACCAGAGAGGGGAAGGAATACGATATTCCAAAGGGCCATATAATTGCGACATCGCCCGCTTTTGCTAACCGACTTTCTCATGTCTACAAGGACCCAGACAGGTATGATCCAGACAGGTTTGGCCCTGGGAGAGATGAAGATAAGGTGGCAGGAGCGTTCTCATACATCTCATTCGGAGGTGGCAGGCACGGGTGCCTTGGTGAACCCTTCGCTTACCTACAGATAAAGGCAATATGGAGTCAATTGCTAAGAAATTTCGAACTGGAGCTAATATCTCCTTTCCCTGAAATTGATTGGAATGCAATGGTTGTGGGTGTCAAAGGCAAAGTTATGGTCCGATACAAGAGGAGGAAGCTTTCTGTTAGTTAATTGGAAGAACATTCAAGTGTTTGTAAGTCTTAACCAGTATAATTATTAGCTGCATCAACTTCATTTATTTACTTCAACCATTTGTGCTTCCAGGAGGTTTCTATTGTCGAGTTTTACCTCAGTTCCCATTCAGTGTTTAATCTAATTAATGTTAGTTTGTAATATCATTAGTTTTGTTTCTGTTGGAACCCTTTGAAATGGGTATTTCTATATTTTCTAAGTTTATCAGACCTCTACTTTTCTCCAGGTGTTTTGCATGTTGTTCGGCTGAGGAGACATAATTCAGCCAAATCCCACTTTTTGGGCCTCAATAGCCCTGTGTCAATAAAGTTCAACTTTCCTCGCCATTCAGAATCAGTTTAATGGAGAGAACAAAATCATCGTATGTCTATGTATCTGGTTCTTTTATTCTTCTTTTTGACAATAAAGGGAGAAAAAAGTAGTGATTGAAAATTGAAAATTATGATAATACAATACATATGTGATTCCTCTATACATTCCTAGGGGGCAATGAGATAAAATACCATTAAGCAAAGAATCTCACAGCTTCTCAAATCCCTGTAAAATGTAAGGAGCCCTGTAAATGATAAGGCTGTAAAAGCCTCTGCCAATCAAATAGTGATACCATAAGCATATACAATAGGATAAAAAAGAAACCTCCATGTTCACTGAGCAGCATTTGTGACACAGCAACCTTAAACTGATGTGTTTGGTATGATTTTCAGAAGCTCAATGTCAAACAAAAGAGTCTTGTCTATCAATCCTTGGTTCCTCAGCACGAAGTCCAATGCTCGTTGCCCCTGAAAGTGTTTGCTATCAAAAAAACCTCCCTATCTATTCATACAAATGTAAACTGGCTGACTAAAGAAAAATGAAACATTACAGAGAAGGTCGTCGGTCTTGGACCCCTTTTATTATAGTCATTCTCTGGATATCCCAACTCTGGAGGCACTATAATCCTGCACCGTTGCTAAATAGTTTGTTAATCTCGCACATATGTTAAAAGATAGATATGCACATGTGTTTGATTTTTATATAGAGTTCACTTTTTTGAACTTTGCAACAACTTGATTCGGATCAAATTGCATAGATCTTGTATAAGGATGTCATGGGCCATGCAATTTTATCTCAGTAACCATTATTGATGTTATTTAGAAAATGTCTCGGTTAAGCTATCCACACTGGAAAAACAAATCCAAGGTCAAGAAAAGAAAATGTAGCACCTTCTAATCCCACCCAAAGCCATGCCCTTGATAGCTTCCTCAAATGCTTGAATCACCTGACATCGAGGAACAATGAAGCAAGCTTAAATTTTAAAAGAAATAGGTCACTAACAAACAAAAACCTGTTGAGAAAAATTAGTACAACCAATGATAGCACCATGCAATTTAACAACAGCCAATAATTTTTACATATTGAAAACGAAAACGACAATTAGTTACTTCTCACAAAAAATACAATAGCTACAGTTCAACTATCATACCAACAAATAGGAACACAAATCATAGAAACAGTAGAGTCCATTTTTGAATCGTCACAATTTACTTTTTTTCAAAATGGACAACAAACGTCTCACCTCTTGAGATCCTAACCTGAATTTGAAGAAGTCCTTGTCATCACCCTGTGCAATAAAATATTAAGATTGAATCAAATGCATGGAACGTCCTTGAAATCAAAATCTGAGAAGCCAAAGTATTTGCCTACCTCGAAAGAACCACCCTTTGTCTTATTTCTGGCTTCAAATATGCGGCCATAGTACCCAATTGTATAGCCATCCCAATCAACCTAAAATAAAATGAACGCCATACAACTTGACATATTTTAGAAATAATTTCTTCCCAAATTGTTTGATTATCCAGAAATTGTACTACGGTCTTACCACAACTGTATCTCCAATTTTTGGCGAGGGACCTTCCCCCACTCTCAAATCCTGCAGCCTTGTCAAGTAAAGTTAAAACAAATAAGACTCATGAGAGCATGCACATAAAAGTTTAAATGAGAACTTTACTATAAACTTCATAATGGGTGACCTTATATTGAAGACCGGATTCTGTCTCTGTATAGTCCGGATATTTCATCTTAGTCTTGCCATAATCCTTCCCCCTAAGAGCTGGCACTGTACGTGTTCAAATATGTCAACTGTTAACACATCTAGCTGACTCAATCTTTATTCTCAACAAAAATTACATGCTGTTCTCATGTTTTAAATACCAAAAGAGAATGAGACAAGACGAGACCACCAAAAGATACTTCAAGGTACATAATATCAATAATACTACCAAGCTAAAGTACCTACATATTGCTGTCTTATGAAAAAGATGGTTAATTTTATAATTATTTCTAAAAGAGAAATGAAAGACAAATGGCCGTTTAAAAGAAAAAAAGCTACTACAAAAAGAATGTACAAAAAAGAGACGCCCCAATAATTACGAAAAAAAGGGTCCAGTTGGATTTTTTACAGCCATATGGTTGTATTATTCAAAGATAAATATTACCTTTAACAACATAAATTATTCAAAACTAAAAAATATGGAACTAACCACGTTCAAATTTTCAGAACATTAGTTAAACTAGAGAATGAATAAAAGATAAAATTAACTGACCAGTTACAAGTAAAAGGAAAAAGATATAGTAAAAAACATAACTTTGCATGTAAGAAAATATATCTGACAGAAATTTTCCTATACTCTCAACAAGTTCAAATACGTTCTTCAGTCCAATCCCGTGCCCGGTTTCTATAGGAAGATCTAACCTACAAAAATTTCCTCAACTCAGTCTCTTTTTTTTAAAGTGAAGGTTTGTTCTTACTAAATAATAGTATCATCAAATTTTTATTTGATGAGCTATCTAATTTTCAACACATTTAGTTCTATAGTACTGCACAAAGTTATAGCTAACATTAATAGTGTAGAGATTTTGTTCTCATACTATAGTTATTTGGGGCTTTGTCTAGTTGCCTTTCTTGTATAGCATAGTCAAGATAAATTTAATTAAAAAACACCCAAGTCAAAAGATCCAGAACTGTGTGGCTAGATTTGACCTTGCTGCTATTAGCTCCTCTTTACTTCTCCAATTAATTCTATAAATCACTAAATTTCTCCAAAAGAATGCAAATACTAAATATTCATCTTCTACCCCTAATTAAACCTACTAAATCGGCACCAATGATATCAAGGTTATTACCTATAGAAGAAAGAATACGTGTGCCAGCTATTTCTTTCAGGTACTTGAACATTCTATACATAACATCTGTAGAACCTTTTCTTGGATTAATATAAATTGAATAGCTATTCCTAAGGCAAAAGTAATATCAAGTTTGTATGGATCAATCAAATCAAAATAACCAACAAGTCTCTAATAGCTTTCATGTTTACAACTAATCTATTACCTCTGGTCACTATACTCAATATCGTGGGACCCACAGGAAACTCACCGGCCTATTTAACTTAGCAGGATTGGATCTTTATGTATAATGAAGTTGAGGGGTGCAGTCAAGACTAGGAGTAGCAGGGCAACTCACAAATTCATATCTGAAAAGGTAGAGAAGAAGTTGCAAATACCAACTACTAAGACCATTGATTAATGAGTGATCATAGGAACCAGACTTCTGGTTAAAGGAAGGGGTATGTGCCAAGGGGTGATGTTGGTGCATGCTGCAAGAACGTTACCTTTTTATCCCTACCATCAGACAACACAAACGTTATCTTATCCTAAGAGTACAGTGGTTGTCAACCATGGGATCAATGAGTGTGGATTGGGTAAAGTTTATCACAAAGTTACAAGATGTAAGGAGGAAGTGGTACTGAAAGGAGGTCCTGGAAACTGAAGGACAGGGTATTCTAATTGAGCTTAATGTGATGCAGACTCAAACCTAGTCCAGTCCCTGACATGTCAGCAACAGGAATGGGGGAGTACCAAATGAAATTTACCTGTCCAAGAATTTTCCCATGTTTCAGCCATTTCCTGGATTAGCACCAACCTGAGAAGGGAGCATGCAATTCTTGGAAACCAAGAAATACGAGACCTTATTGATATCCTCAGATCCAAAAAGAATGAGATAGGTTTGCCAGTAAGGGATATGCTTTCCATAGGTGTCAACAGACCAAGAACAATTTGTTGGGAAAGAAGAAAAATGGTAGCTGGCAATTCTGTGTAGAGTATTGGGCCCCTCAATCGGCTAACAAGTTCCCCATTCCTGGTGTAGAGGAGCAGCTGGATGAACTACATTGTGCTGAGGTTTTTTCTAAAATTGACCTTCAATTAGCTACCAGCAACTCTGAGCATAACCCCGAGGATGTCCATAAGATTGCTTCGCCAATTATCCAACAGTTGAAAACAAGATAATTTTGGGTGGAAGGAGCAAGTGAAAGTAGCCTTTTAGCAACTCAAAACATCTATGAAAACCGTACAAGTACTGGCTTATCCAAAATTTCAATTGCCTTCCAAAATAGGGACAAATACCTCAGGTCATGGATTAAGGGTCATAATAATGCAAGAAAAATGATCTATTGTCTATTACAATCATGTTCTACCTCAACAAGACTAGGTTAAAAAGAATTGATGGTGATTGCTTTGGAATTATAAAAATGGCAGCAGTAATTAGTGGGGGAAAAGTTATTTGTACGCACGGAGGCTCTGATGTTTCTCCTAGAACAGAAAGTAATTTCAGGAGATTATTAGAATTGGATAACCAAACTGTTGGACGACGATTCTGACATTTAATAAAAACCAGACTTAGAACATAAGGTAGCTAATGCCTCGTCCAGGAGGCAGGAGGTTTCAATTCAGTTGAAATAGACATTAAGTGGGCAAGATGAGGAGATATAAAAAAGAAAGAATCGGCTATTAAATGGAGAAATTACTCCACCGAGTTAAGGTTGGTAGATGGAACTCCAAGATTTCACAATCGAAATGTATCTTTCTCTAATTCTCCTACCTTCCCACTGCTTCAAGAATTTCACAGTTAGGAGGGATTGATGGCTGAACAAGGAAGTCTACTGGAAGAGAAAGAAAGCTTCAGCCTAAACCTTCATAGGCCAATGACAAATCTACCCTGCAAGACTTCTGCAGTCCCTTCCTTTTTGAAAAGTTTTAAGTAGACATTTCATTGGATTTCATTGATCGACTGTCCAAATCAAAGGGTTAGGACACTATCTCTGTGCTCGTGGACAGGTTTAGTAAGTACAATTACAACCAAATCATTCCATAGAATACCCTTTCATAGCCCCTAAGATTGCCATGGTATTCATTAAAGAGGTGGTAAGGTTGCACAACATTCCATGGAGCATTATTCCTAATCCTAATAGAGAAAAGATTCTTACCTCCTCGTTTTGGACTAAGCTATTCAACCCAAATAGAAATTAGCCACACAGAAGTACTGCACATCATCCCACCGAGTCTCTCCGAGACAGTGCCTAGATCGTGAATCATTTCTTCGGATAGAAGAAGATTTGGTGGGTCTCCGAGATCTTTTTGATGCCCCGGTGTATATTTGAGGATAAAAAAGGTGGTTAGAAATCCTAAAAGTGATCGCTAGACAGAAATGAAATTAGATCACAAGGCTGACTGTAAAAGGATAAATGTAATAGATATGTAGCAGCCTTCTGTGAGAGTCCAAATAGGGATAGTTTGGGAGTATTATTAGTATATTAGTGGGGTTATTATGGTAACTAGTTAGGGGTAAGATATGGATTTAAATAGAGGTAGTAGGGAGAGAAGAAGGGCATCTTGGAGAATAGTTTAAGGCGAGGAACTTAGTATAGTTCTCATAGTTCTAGGGAGAGAGCTAGCCTTCTCCAAAGGCTATCAGTATTATAAAGTCTGTTTGATGTCACAATATAATTATCTTGTTTCAAGCCCCCAAGCGGCAGCCCAGTATTATAAAGTCTGTTTGATGTCGCAATATAGTTATCTTGTTTCAAGCCCCCAAGCGACAGCCCAAGCAAAGGCTTGAGATCTCTTGGTCATACTGACTTAGAGGTCTCAAGTTCGAACTTTCTGGTGAGTTTAATACTAAAAAACCTTGAATGTCTCCCAGGTCCGGGCCTTGGGGCGGGCGTGGGTGCCCCTGGGTATAGAAGAGCAATAGCTCCCCTGCACACTTATCAAAAAAAGATATACATATATCATTATCTTGTTTCGTTTAGTGAATTTGGCATCCTTACACCTTCTCATTCACCAGCAGTCGTACTTTAGACAGTCATATCTAAAACTGGAGTTAACAACTGAAATGGGAATGATCATGCCGCGAATAATTTGAACTGAACTGAAATGGGAATGATCATGCCGCGAATAATTCTTCTCGAAGGCTAGAAAGAAATGAACGAGTGATAGAGTAGAGGAAATTACTATCAGCAAATTCAGATGCCACAGCTACGCCATCATCTGCTGCGACATTCAACAAGGCTCCAGCGAGTAGGCCAAAGGACGAGAGAACCACTGCCCTCCTGTCAAATGCTAGCTTGAAACATCCCTCAGTAATGTCTCCTGCATAAGAAACGTAAACAATTACCCAGAAGTAATAATTTGTTTAACTTTGAAATTTGACTCCAGAAAGATCACTGCGTTAAGAACATAGTACTTTCAGGAAAGATAAATTAAAATGAGAGCAAATCCGGAACCTCGCAGGGACGGGTACCAGCAAAATATAGAGTTAAAACAAGAAGAAACTGAAACGAACTCGATTACCGGAAGATGAAGAAGGGAGGGAATCCAGTGGATAGTGAAGTAAATGAGGTCCGCGCCAACTCTAAATCAAAATAGCAACAAAACGCTTTATCCAGAAAATGGAACCGAACTGTTAAGAGAGGGAAAATCACGAAAGCTATTGAGATTGTGAATCAAGTGGAGAAGATACCATATTCAGAGAATTGCGGAGGAGTAGAGCTGGGAATTTGAGTAGAGAACCAGTAGCTGAAATGGACGCCATGGTTGAACTGTAAAAGAGCTTTCCGCGGGAAGATAAGGGCCTCAACTTTGTACCACATTGCCCCCCGCCTTTCCTTTTATCTGTTATTTTAGGACTCTTTTAGACTCTTCTCCTATATTCCTAAAAAATAAATAAATTGTTAAAATACTATTTCTGATTCGGGTAGTTTCAACTCGAGTTTATTTTTATTTTTGTACTTTTAAAATATTTATTTAAAAAAATAACTATTTTGATCTCTTAATTTTATTTGATTTATGTTAAAGTTTCCGTGTTGAACTTTTGAAAATAGTGATTAAAATGGTCACTCTTGAAAGTATAGGAATTATTAGGTTGTTGTTGCCAATCTAAGTATAACTCAGTTGATTAAGTCATATATTTTCGACCAAAAGATCGTGAGTTCGAATCACCACTCCCACATGTTGCGTCTTAATCATCAATTGTCGGGTCATAATCATCAAATTTCACAAACATTTTAGTCGTAGTTTGATAATAGTTTTCTATGTGATTCTAAATTTTAAAAGTTGATACATTTGATCTTTTTAACTTTTAGAAAATAGTTTTAAAAGATCTTGGAGTCAAAGTTCTAACTAACAAAATGTTGCCAGTGACATTAATGACTTGTATATTTATTAATTTTATATTATTTTTAACTTAGGTGGCATTTTTTTATTTTTTTTCTTTATTTTTTCTCGCTCTCTTCCCTACTCCTTGTTCTTCTTCAGTACTCCTCCGTTCCAAATTAATCTTCTTCTCTAGTTCGTCGATAATGGTCGATTTTCTGTTGATGGCTTGCTCTCCGATTTCTCCCACTGTGCAATACAAGTCTTAAATGAAGGTTTACAGATTTCAGGTCTTCCTCTACGACTTGTGTCACTAACAGAAGTTTGACTTCATGAACCTTTTAGAATTATTTTCTAAAGATTAGAGACCAAATCAAAACTAATTCTCCAACTCAAAGATTAAAAAGTATATTTTATCCAATACTAAAAAAAACATAAAATTTAATGAGATCTTATTGATGAGTTACTCTTGTCTCTTTCTATTTTTCCTTAATTGGTTTTATGATACTTTTTTGAGGGGGTACTTTTACTTTTCCTTTGTTCTTTTTATGATGCTTTCTAGGTTAGTTTATTAATTGATTTACTTCTTCACATTCAACTCATTCTAATTTGTCAACATGGATATAGTTCAACGGATAAGACATTTTGTTCCTTGACTAAAGGTTGGAGTTCAATCTACTATTCCCAGATATGTTCTACTAAACAAAATTCATTCACCTCCAAGAGAATCAAACAATTGATGAATATCTTTTCATTTTCCAATATTCTTCTTTTATTTGTTTGAATGACCATTTTGTTAAATAATAACTCTTCCTACTACCCATATGAAATTGAAGTTAAAATAAATAATTAAATTGATGTAAAATTATTTTTTTAAAATTGATTCTCTAAAAAGTGATGGTCCAATAATAACCTTACGATCATTTTATAATAATTTGACTTTTATATGAAAGAGCAATCAAACAAACTTGTGATCAAAATAACTTTTAGAAAAAATATAACTAAACACCTAAAGGGGATGTTTGGTTCCCCATTTTCAAAACGGCGGGTAGGGTTTGTTACAAACCCTCGTTTGTTTCACAGTTTTATAAACTCAGGTTTGCTATCGTAAATGTTATTTCACCCCTCAGGTTTCTTACAGTAAATTCTAGTTGCAACAGTAAGCACTATTCCACTCCCCAAGTTGCTACAGTACTTTATCTTTACTCTCCAAGTTGGTACCGTGTATATTTTGTCTTTATTCTCTCCCCTAAAATGCATTTATTTTGTTAATAATTATATTAAATAATTGAGGAAATTAATTAATTATAATTATAATTATAATTAAGTAAATCAATTTAATTAAAACTACATGTAATAAATAATTAATTCATATATTAACACTTTTTTATCTAGGTTTTTTTTTTCCAAATGATCCGAGAAAATCTAATTTTTTTTTTGTTCTTGCTATCTATTTCTAACTATTTTTATTTTTTTTCATTTTATATAGTTGTTGATTTTGTTTCTACTATTTTTTATTTACCTTTTGTTATCACTATCACATTTGTAAAAATTTTATGGTAAGGTCGACAATTTTTTAGATAATATTAAATCTTTATTTATTTAAGTATCAGAATTTGTTTGTTATGAAGAAGTTTAATAAGCTTGTGATATATTTATTTAATATTTCTATTATTTTAGTTTTGAAATTTATTTTGCAAATATAACCAAATAAAAAAATCTTATTTTTAAAATTTGAAATTTTTGCAAATATATCATTTTAGTTTTAAAATTTATAATTTATTAAGATAATATGATGAATAAGAAAGAAGGCTAACATTTACACTACTTTGAAATGTACTTTATTTGTTTACTCGTTGTTGATGAGTGAACCAGAAACTTACCTTGAAGAAGGTCTATAAAATGTAAGTATTCTTGTGTATTTGGTGAAAATGTAAAAGTTGTTTGCATAATCAATGAAAGACATTATAATTTTATATAATTATTTATTTTAATTTTATATCTTTTTTAACTTTGAAGTTAATAGTTTTTAAACAGTTATTATTTAAAAGATTTTTACTTTGTAATAAAACGTAATTGTCAAATAAAAATAAGTGAAATTTAATAGTAATGTTGATGATAATGAAGTAATAACTTCTTTTAGAATAATTAAGTAATCAAATTTACTTAAGATAGTAAATGGTGAAAAATTAAATAAATGGTTGATAACATTTTCTCTATGGTAAAATTTATTTTTAAAAGTATTTTAATAGATAATTTAATATTTATTTTAAAAATTAATCATTAGAAAAAAAATTGATGTACAAATATATTAAAAATATTTTATATATTCTTAAAATAGTATTTCATAATTTAATTTCATTAGAAAATTTACTTTTGTAAAATATATTTAAAATGTAATTTAAATTATTTTAATTAAATAATTAGTTTATACATTTTTTTAAAAAAAATTAAAACTCAACCTAACCGGACACAAGTTTAATAAAGTCAGTTTAACAAAATATAAAACACAGACTTAATAAACCTATTTCCTGCACCAACTAAACACGGGCTTAACAAACTAGATCAAAACAGTGAACCAAATACTTTTTTAAATGTTTAAATTAGAAGGTATGTGAAATTCACCCAACATAGTGTATGTTGGGATAAACGCTTAAATTTATGGACTAATTATCCCCTCTTGTGAACCTAATAGGAAATAGCAAGTAAAAAAATAATTCAAACAAGCATAAGACACAAGCAATTTTAACGTGGAAAAACCCCCTCAATGTGAGGAGTAAAAAACCATGGACCGAAGTCAAAATCTCCACTATAATCAATAATTGGTACACCAAGTTCTCCCTAGCAACAACTAGAGGCATACAATAATAACATCTCGAGACAATAAATCTCGGCAAACAAAAGGAATAAACAGGGGAAGAAAATTAGAAAGATATCACTTAGAAAGTGGCACCAACTACCCACTTGACTATAGGCAGCTCCAAAATAAATTTCCACCGTCCAGATTGAAGACCCTAGTATTGTGAACATGCTGTCAAAATTTCACCTCGATCGGACCACGGATCGACCTCCGATCGTGCAATATACCGTTATGTATGAAAGCTTTTCTTTTCTCTTTTTCTTTTCTGTTTTCTCCCATCCAACTGCGTGCAGAAAACTTTTCCCTCTCTCTCCTCACAATATGGTTTTCAGCTGCACCCCCTAAAACATGAATGGCTCATGTGGGCCTTAAAGTTGGGCTTTTCACACAATGTGAAAAATACCCAACAAATCTCCCCATTTTCACTGTGTGAAAGAAATTACCATCCCTGCAACGGAACGACAAAACTCAAGCTTTTCTCTTGGTAGATTCTTTGTCAACATATCGGATCCATTACGATCAGTATGTATCTTCAAGTTCAAACAATCCATCATTGAGAGTATCTTTCATCTAGTGATACCTCACATCAATATGTTTCGCTCTCGAATGAAATGTTGAATTCTTACCAAGATGAATAACACTTTGATTATCGCAGAATATCACATACTGTTATTGATTGAAGCCGAGCTCCTGTATAAACCGCTTCATCCACAACATCTCCTTGCATGCCTCTGCTGCTGCAATATATTCTGTCTCAGTCGTGGAAAGTGCAACACACTTTTGTAGTCTTGACTGCCATGACACTGCACCACCTACAAATGTCATCAAATATCCGGAAGTAGACTTTCGGTTATCTAAATCTCCTGCCATATATGAATCAGTATAACCGACAAGCACTAGCTTTCCACTTCCAAAAGTGAGCTTCAAACTGGTACCCCCACAAATATCTCATAATCCATTTTACTGCCTCTCAATGTTGTTTTCCCGGATTGGACATAAACCGACTAACAACCCCAACAACATAGGCAATATCTAGTCTAGTACACACCATAGCGTACATCAAACTCCCAACTGCTGAAGTATACGGAACTTTGCTCATCTCTTCCTTCTTTTTATCTGTAGAAGGACTCTGCTTGCTACTCGGTTTAACATGATTGGATAGAGGAGAACTTACTGCTTTAGTCTTACTCATGTTGAATCTTTCAAGTAGTTTCTCTATGTAACGCTCCTGAGACATATACAATTTCTTGGATGCTCTATCTCGTGCTAGACGGATTCCAAGAATCTTCTTCGTTGGCCCCAAATCCTTCATGGTAAAGGATTTGCTCAACTATTTCTTCAACATGTCAATTCTTAAAATATTCCTGTCAAAAATCAAAATGTCATCAACATAAAGCAACAGTATAATAAAGTCATTATCATAAAACTTCTGCACAAATATGCAATGATCAAAAGTAGTCTTCTTGAAGCCTTGCTTCCTCATAACTGACTCAAACTTCTTGTCGTACCACTGCCTTGGTGCCTGTTTCAACCCATAAAGACTTTTATTCAACCTGCATACAAGATCCTCTTTGTCTTTCTCCTCAAATCTCTCTGGTTGTTCCATATAAATCTCTTTATCTAAATCACCATGCAAAAATGCAGTCTTGACATCCATCTGCTCAACCTCCAAGTCAAGGCTCGTTGCCAAACCCATAGCTACACGAATAGAAGACATCTTTACTGATGGAACTCTTAGACATGCACAGCGAAAGCTAAGGATCATAATACACTTAATGAAGCAATTTAACTAAAATAAGCATGCTTGGAAAAATGATGAAAAAGGTAAAGAGAAAAAAATTAACTTTATACATTTGAAGACCTCCATTATAACTTCTTCTCCTAACTCAATGGGACCACCAACAACAAATCCGTGTTATCCTCGGGTTGATGAACACGGTTGTGGGACCGAATTTTGAGTGAAAACAAAGGGAAAACACTAATGGCTAGGAGAAGACAATAGAAATTTGAGTGGAAAATTCTACACTTATGCAAGTAAGCATTAGCCTTATCCAAGTGATTTTCATCACCTATATAAAGACCAAATGCATGCAAAGACATGCCTTCCATTTCAAACTCCACTAGCATGTAAAAGATAGGTGTCATTGCCTTGAAGAAACACTTCAAAAACCACTAGTTAGTGGGAAAATCCAACTTTGATAAAACTAATTTTTATAAAAACAAAAATTGAAATATCAATTTTCTATTAAAACAAAAACCAAGCCAAATCAATATCTCATATTAATTGGTCTTTGACACCTAAGCTTGATTAATCACATTAATCAAATTACAACTCTTTTTCATGCTTTTAACTTATTTAAAACTAATTTAAATAAGTCATATTCTCCATAATAATTAAATGTCAATTAGATTATATATTATATCTCATATAAAATACAATATTCCCTTAAAACCGAATTTGAACACTTAAAATTCTTGCTTCACCTAGTTCATCAATTTTATCCTTTATGAGCTAGCATGGAGACCTGTTGGACCTACAGATCATGGGCTCCAACGATTCGAGACTAACCGGTCAAACTCTTTAACTTAGTTAATCAACATTCGTTAACTAACAGGAGTGTCCACTATAGCCTGTAGATGCACTCCCCTCACTGTAGATATATTTGTGTCCATTCGATATAACCGTCATAGGTAAGTTGATCCTTCACAGGCCGTTCGTAACCTCAGCTAGGTAAAAAAAAAACCATTTTACCCCTAAGTTACACCGTTTCTCCTTCAAGGGAGAATCCTGAATAAATAGGAGTTCATAGATGGCTCAGGATTTAGATCAAGTTATTTAGGTCATCGATAAACGAAAATAATCAGTGTTATCCGTAAACGGTGTTAATACATAACAGTGATTATTTCAGGGTCAATCTTACACAATCTCATTGTGTAGAACACCCCCGCTCACATGTTTCTACACGAACGAAACAGGATCGTATGACACCTTACAACATTTGTAATAATCATAAAGCGGGCCGTATTCAATAGTGTCTCCAGGAAAAAGTACCCAACTTGATCCATGTACTATAGACTGTTTAGGCTATTTACTTGAACTTGATCCAATTTATGTCTCCACATAAAGTCCAAGTACTCATTATAATAGCCAAGGGTTCGTAGTTTATTGGATTTATTAAAAAAACAAATTCACTTTCATTTAACAACATTTGTCTGAATAACCTCACATTAATGTTCACTGTTTAAGAACTACAAGTTTTAGGACAGAGTACCCAACATTTACAACAGGAGCAAAAATTTCATCAAAGTCAACACCTTTCTTCAGACTGAACCCTTTGACAACTAGTCTCGCTTTGTAACGCAGTTGTGAGGTGTGTTCTTCTTGTTTCACTCGATAAACCCATTTATTTTTCAGTGTGGTTTTTCCTTTAAGCAACTTGACAAGGTAAAAAGTGTGGTTTTCATGCAATGATTTCATTTCATCTTTCATTGCATCAATCCACTCTCTTTTGTTTTCATCTTCCATGGCCTCCTCATAACTCTCAGGTTCTCCCACATTATCAGTCAATAACACATACTCATCAACTGGATAACGTGTGGAAGAACGCCGATTTCTGGTAGATCTTCTAAGTGAAACCTCTGCATGAACCTCTGCAAGAACTTCTGTTTCTGCTGACTGTTCATGAACATCATCATCTACCTCAACCTGTTCTAGACTCTCTACTGTACCATCAAATTGATCATTCTGAACCTCATTCTGAGTTTATGTAGAAGGTTGTGTCAAAGGAACTGAATCCAAGTCAATCAAATCATCACTGTGCTGAAACTCTGTTTTATCTGTCTTCTCAATATCTTCTATGGTTTGGTCTTCAACAAATACAACATTCCGACTTCTTATGAGCTTCTTCTGTACTAGATCATACAGTTTATAATTGAACTAATTTTGGCCATAGCCAAGGAACACACATGGTCTTGTCTTTGCATCAAGCTTCGATCTCTCATCTTTAGGAACATGTACGAAAGCTTTATATCCAAAGACATGCAGGTGATTATAGGATATCTCTTTATCTGACCAAATTCTATCCGAGACTTCAAAATTCAAAGGAACACATGAGATTCAAAACATGCACAACTGTGCTTAATGCTTCACCCCAAAACGATCTCGGTAACTGTGACTGTGAAAGCAAACATCTCACTCGCTCAACTAGTGTTCTATTCATTCTCTCAGTTAGCCCATTCAACTGAGGAGTCTTCAGAGTTGTCTTTTGATGCTGAATACCATGACTTCTGCAATATTCATCAAAAGGTCCACAATACTCGCCTCCATTATCGGTCCGGATGCATTTCAACTTCTTACAAATTTCTCTTTCAACAATGGCATGAAGTTGTTTAAACACTTGCAACACTTGATCTTTAGTCTTCAACATATAGACCCAAGTTTTCCTAGAATGATCGTCTATAAATGTCACAAAATATGAGGAACCTCCTAGTGTTTTTATCTTCATAGGACCACATACATCAGAATATACTAAGTCAAGTATATTTGGCTTTATCGAGTGTTGAAACGCCTTAAAGGAAACTCTAGTTTGTTTCACAGCTAAGCAATGAGCACATCTTTTCGGAGGTGCATTCTTTATACCAGAAAGATGATTCTTTTTTGCCAAAATCATCAATCCCTTTTCACTAATGTGACTGAGTCTCTTATGTCATAATTCAACACTCTTTTCATCATCCACTGTATTTATGGCAGAATCAATAATCTTTGCTTGCATCAAATACAGTGAGGTACACTTCTCTCCCTTAGCTACAATCATTGAGCCTGTAGTGAAATGGATATGCATTGTAGAAGGTATTGCAGAAACCTTCGTTATCAAGCTTACCTATGGAAATTAAATTCATGCGACTATCAGGGATATGTTTCACATTCTTCAAAACCAGCGTAGTACCATTCTTGGTCTCCAAGTGCACATCACCAATACCAATGGCTTTTGCTGATCCATCATTACCCATCCTAACACAGCCAAAATCACAAGATGTGTAGGATGCAAAGAAATCCCTCCTGGATGTAGCATGAAGTGACGTGCCACTATCAATCACCCGTGTAGCTAGATTAATAACATCACCATCAAATAAGATAAGGAAATCCTCAGTAGCTGCAACAACTCTATCTGCGTCATTACCATCATCATTTTTCTTTTCCTTTACCTTTATCATTTTTATTTTCTCTCTTCAGTTGTCGACAATACTTCTTTATATGTCCTTTCATGCTACAATGATAACACTCAACATTGGATAACCGGCCGCTATTACTTTTGCTTCTATCTCTACCCCTCAGACCTTTACTCTCCCCCTTCTTTAGTTACAAGAACCTCTGACTGTGATTAAAAGCCCTGTGATTTTCTTCTCATCTCTTCATATAAAACACTGTTTTTCACCATGTTCATACTTATTACTCCATTTGGGGCTGAGTTCGACAACGAAGTTCTGAAAGTCTCCCACGAGTCCAGCAATGTACCAAGAAGCCATAACCCTTGTATTTCATCCTCAAAATTGATCTTCATTCCAGCAAGTTGATTAATGATACCTTGGAATGTATTTAAGTGATCTTACATAGGTGTTCCATCTTGATACTTCAAAGCCATTATTTACTTTATTAGAAACATTTTATTATTACCGGTTTTTGGGGCATATAACGACTCAAGCTTGTTCCACATAGTCTGTGCATGTATTTCTTCTCCAATATGGTTTAGAATATTTTCTTCTACCCAATATCTAATAAAGCCACAAACTTTTCTATGACATATTTCTTATTCTAAAACATCTTCCAATTTCCTTTTCCAAACTTGATAATTTGAGCCATTCAAAGTCACCATTCTACTTGTACTAGTTTCCATTGTTCAACACAAGACCTAATTAATTTTTAACCTCGCTCTAATACCACTTTGTTGGGATAAACACTTAAACTTATGGACTAATTGTCCCCTCTTGTGTGAACCTAATAGGAAATAGCAAGTAAAAATAATAATTCAAACAAGCATAGGACAGAAGCAATTTTAACGTGGCAAAATCCCCTCAATGTGAGGAGTAAAAAAACCACGGACCGAAGTCAAAATCCCCACTATAAACAATAGTGGGTACACCAAGTTCTCTCTAGCAACAACTAGAGGCATATAATAATAATATCTTAAGACAATAAATCTAGGCAAGCAAAGGGAATAAAGCGGGGAAGAAAATTAGAAAGATCTCACTTAGAAAGTGGCACCAACTATCCACTGTATCTGACTATAGGCAACTCCAAAAGAAATCTCCAGCATCCAAATTGAAGACCCTCATGTTGTGAACATGCTGTCAAAATTTCACCTCGATCGAACCACGAATCGATCTCCAATCGTGCAAAAAACCGTTATGTATGGAAGCTTTTCTTTTCTCTTCTGTTTTCTCCCCTCGAACTGCATGCAGAAAAATTTTCCCTCTCTCTCCTCACAATATAGTTTTCGGCTGCACCATAATATATATATAAAAAAAAACCTAAAACATTAATGGCCCATGTGGGCCTTAAAGTTGGCTTTTCACACAATGTGAAAAATACCCAACACATAGTTGAGTAAAAAAGATATGCAAAATGCGATAACTTAAAATCAATTTTTAATATTACAATAGGAAATTAGAATTGAAGATAAGATCTAGTTTAACACGGGAGAAATTTAGTTGGATAAATTAGAACTCTTGCCTATAATTCATTGGAGGAATAATTGAAATTTTGACACAAAAAAACCATGCAATGTATATATATATACAAAATTTAAAGAAGAAATGGAAACAAGAATTAACTAATACACGAATTAAATGATGAAGTACTGTATATTTGTTACAATTTTATATTTTAAAAAAATTTGTAGATAAATTTAAATTCATAAAAGGAAATATACAATTTAAACTTACAAGAGGTAAAAAAAAAAATCTAAATTATCCTTACCGAAAAACTTCCGATAATCTCAATAGATCCTTGAGAACACTCTAGGATAAAGAACCTGCAAAAACAAGCTAGCACTCCAATGATCTACTCAGTTTCTGTGCTAAATAAATAATAAGAATTTTAATTGATCAATTTTTGCGTACCAAGCTCATTTGTTTCTATGATATTTATAAGAGATGGGAAAAGTAACCATTGAGAAATACGGCTCTCCATTTGAATAAATGGTTCCAATTTCGAAAAAGTAGGAGACTTGCGTGCTTAGTGGGGGAACAGTTGGGCTGCCATGTGGGTAGTGGATAAAACCGTTCGGCTGAATGCCCAGTTCGGCTGTGATTCGAACTAGTACCAATTATTTCCGTTGGGTGCTCTTCCTTGTAATTAAGTTGGCATAGTGACGTGTCTTTAAGATTCGAAGGTTAAACAATAGCCCCCTACTTCAAGAAGATTCTAGGATCATTATTTGAAATTCTTGAAGTAGTATTTAATTTGCATTGCAGCGTTGTAGACTCGAACTCGTCTTTTCCCCCCACTCTTCCGAACTAATACCGTCTTCCGTTAAGTATTTATAATGCCTCAACGCGATTTCTCACTCAAGCATTGAAAATTGTTCAGAGAGCTTCGTTGAGCGGCTAGGGCAGGGGATTTCGACCATCGCGAATTGACGAGGTTGGGTGCTCCTTTCACTCTCGCTTTGCATTAGGTAATCCTTACATTTGATATTAACTTTCTTCTTGCCTTTTAAGCTTCGTAAATGGCTAAGACCAAATTTTTTGATGCTAGTTCTCATAGGACTTCAACTTCCCAAACTCCCCTAGAGAACCCCCCAATAAAACGTAGAAAATCTCACCAACGTAAGCGTAGTGAATCACCGGACATTAGTGGCGAATGCTCTAACTATTCGTATTCAAGCTGTTCTGAAGAATTGTTAGGGATTCTTAGATATAATTACTCCATCCCGAATGATATTGAGTTGAGGATCCCTGTGGCGGGTGAAACAATCGACAGACCCCGCTAGGGTGTGTTAGTTTATATCCTCAAATGTTTGAATATGGCATTAGGTTTCCTTTACATCCTTTTGCCCAGTTCTTCCTCAATGCTGTCAACTTAGCTCCATCTCAATTAACACCTAATGGATGGGGCACATTGATGGACTTATAGTATCTATGGTGGAGATTTTGTGAAGATAGAACTTGCACCTTGTCTGTCGAACAAATGCTCGCCATCCACACTATCAAGAAATCATCCAAAGCTCCTAACCGATTTTATTTAAGTTGCTTTCCTGGTATTGCAAAATTAGTCAACGGGTCGGTAATGGAGAAAGGCTTTTCTTCAATTGTGAATGGTCCCACCTCCATAAAGAACTAGAAACAAAGGCGGTTTTACGTTTCAGAGAATTGGTTAATGACGATTAGTGAAGGGCCCCTTACTGTGAGGTCCCTATGGAATCTGGTAGACTGGCTAAGTCTTTGCCTGAGGACTCTTTATTCCTTTCTTTATTTCAACTAGGCTCTTTTATTAACCAGTTCGTTGCTTTTGCAGTTTTGATCGACCCTCCGCCAGAGTTGAACAAAGAAACCAGATCAGTTCTGGCCGGCTATGCAACTTTTTTAGCTAGGGATCGCAATAGTCCTGACCTCTTGTCTAATTTGAATTTGAGGAACTATGGGCTCGCGGCTGAACTAACAGAAGGTTGATCTCCCTTACCTTCTTCCTCTTTTGTTTCTCATTGGAATTTTCACTAACCGAATTCCAATTCTTGTGTAGAAGAAATGAACCCTCGTCCATCTAAGTTTAACAGCAGCCGCCGCCGCGAAATCCTGTTGGGAGAAGGTACAACTAGCTCTGCTGTAAGGGAAGAGGTGGCCACAAATTTTCCTCGTATAAAGGAAAAACATAAAAAATTTTGTATGACACAACCGCGACCTGCACCCGCCGTCGAATCCAGGGACCCTCCGTGCAATTCATCCTCCTTTATCTAAACCACCTACTCCGAAGAATACCTCCAAACGAAGACCTGCTTCCACTCTTGTCGAAGTGGAAATAAATGAGATTTCCAGTGTACACTCTTTACAAGACGAAGGTGTCGAAGAGCAACCTTTGAAAAGGAAAAGAGCACGGCGTGAAGATGATCTTGTTAATCTGCCTACTGTACAACCTCTTGGTTTTCACACGGACCCTACTTCCCCGATTCTTCTTGGAATTAACATTTCACCGCACAGAGGTCATGGAGGGGCTGAATCTGAATTTGAAGCACCAGGAGATGGGCCCGATATATCCCTTCAAGAACTCGACGAGGTCAGTCGCACTCTCCTTTAATCGACAATGCTGGTTTTGCTGCTAGACTCTCCAATGCTAGAGAGTGCTCTTTTGAAGTTTCTGGGACTCCCCCCGTCTCTGTTGATTTGGTTCCCCCATTCCTAACCAACCTAGGCGGGGCATAATTTTTATCGCTTGCGGATAAGTTCTATCATGCTTTCTCTAGTGATTCGGAGAAGCACATTCGGAGTATCAATCCTTCATCATCTCATGAGCTTTTCTCTGAGGTAACCACATGTATCGCAAGAGTAACGTCTAACCCATATCTTATTTTGTTATATACTTTTACCATGTTCGTTTTTTAAGTTTTACTTTTCAATCTCAGGACTTAGCTCTCTCATGTCGTGGAATGGCTTCCATTGGAGTAGAACTTTCTCAGCGTGACACTGCTGGACGAAAAAATAAGATCAAGCTGGCGTAAGTCACCAAGAAGGTTGAAGCTTGCTCCACCCAGTTGGCCGACTACAACACATTACTGGAAGAACTTAAGAAATAACATGAAGCTCTAGCCAAAGAGAAGGAAGAGTTCAAAACTCTAAGACTTGAAGCTCTCAACGTCCTCGCTGCATCCGAGAAATGCATTATTGAGAACAACAAGTACAAGGTCAAACAGACCAGGTTGGAAGAGAAGGTGCTTCGAGTGCAAACTGAAAACTCCGAGTCCGCCTGATGCCAGCGTTGCCTGCCGTCCACGTCGAATTTTCTTACCGTACGCCCACTACTGCACACGTTCCCAACGCGTGCCCAATGCCCATGCACGCAACCCAACCTGCCCGCGCGCGCCCCACGTCCAAGCATCCGCTCGCCACGCACACCATGTCAGTGCCGCTTTCGCGCGCGCGTGCCTTCGTCCAGTGCCTACTTCGTTGCGCGCACCATAACCCCATGGGCACCCACCACTTGATGTTGCCACCCTCCATGGGTGCTCCCAACTTGCCTTGCCACCCACTCCATCACACCTAAGGAAAAGATTCTCTTCTTATTTCCTTGGTTTATTTTGTGGAATTTGTTTTTGATTTATCAATTTTAATTTCAACTTTAGGCAAGTTTAGCACTTTTTTAGCAATTTATCAATTTTTATTTTCTTTTTAATTTTGTTAATTTCCTTTAAAATCTATGGGCCTTAGCCTTTAAATAGGCTTGTACCCCCCTCATTGTAAGACACCTTTGGATTATTGAAGTTGAATAGAACTGAGAGTGTTCTCACCCCTTGTCTCGTGCAAATCCCTTCTCAAATTTTGAATCCTGCCTTCGTTTGACCCCCTCAGAGCATGCTTGTTTGATTGGTCATCAAACTCGTGGAGTGTTTCCAACCTTGAGCATAATGAGTCATCTGTCTGCTCAAGGTAATGACTGCAAAGGTAATCCCTTTAACCTTGGCCTTTCGAGTTGAACCATCTATATGATTGGATTCAAGTGGCTTGTGGCTCGAGTAGCTCAATATGCTTGGGTTGTTGCGTATCACCTTCAGCTGTTGGATATTTTAACATTTGATGATAAGTCGAGGACACAGCTTGTAGATCGTGGATATATGAACGCTCGAGTATCGCATTATATGCCGACGCACCATCTACCACAATGAACTCGGTCACCTTCCGAACTTCATCCTTTCCTTTGCAGATGATGACCGCAAGGTCCGTACATCCCTCAGCAACTACTGATTCGCCAGAGAAACCGACCAAGGGTGTCAGACACCATTTCAATTGTGACTTCTCCCAACCCAATGCCAAATACGTTGAGAGGGAGAGTATGTTGGTGGAAGCTTCTCCGTCTATCAAAACCCTCCTGACCTGCACATTATCTATTATTGGTGAGATAACCAGTGCGTCATTATGCGGCAGATGAATCCCTTCCAGATCTGTCGCAGAAAAGGTTATTGCAGTTGTTGGTCGAACATAGGAAGTATTAACTTCATACCAGATTTCACGGATAAGAGCTTTCCTTTTATTGCCCGAATGACCCCCACTTGGGCCATCGAAGATGGTGGTAATGACCACCGGTCGCTTCCCATTCGCCTCTCTTCTTTTTGGCGAGGGCAATTTGTCTGTGTCATCACGGTCTGTGCTGTCGAACTTTCTCTTTCCCTAGGAAGAGCAAGCGTCTTTCTTACCCACATATTTCTTCAAACGACCCTGGCTAATCAAGTTTTCGATCTAATCTCGTAGGTCATAACATTGTGAAGTATCATGACCATGATCTCCATGGAACCTAAAATATTTGTTTTATTTCTTTTATCCAGGCTTGGCTTCATCTTATTCGGCTTCTCCAACATGGTGTGCAAGTCGCTATTTTCAATGTTGGCCAGGATTTCCGAGAGCGAGACATTGAAAGGGGTGTAACGGTCGAACTCCTTTAAACGACATCATGAACTCGTCCGTCCACTCTTGTCGTGGTCGACTGTCATGAGTGGACTTCTTTTGTTCATGTGTCACGGCTCAAATGATCTTTTTCGATTGCGAGCTCTGCCCCCACGCCTGGGCATACTTGGATGTCACCGTTTGATGTTGAAGATGTTTCGCTCGGAGCACATCTTCCGCGTGCATATACTGACGCGCTCGTTGGATAGCTTCGCTGTAAGTTTGGGCTGGCTGCAGGGTATAAGACTGAATCAGGTCTGGATTATTTATAGCCGACATAAACGTCATTCTGGCTACATCATCCGAGTAGTCCGAAACTTTTTCCGCCATGAATCTTCCAACAAATTTGTGCAGCGACTCATCCTTTGATTGATAAATAGTGAGAAAGTGGGTATCAGGCTTTTTCCTGTCATGCTGCGTAGAAAATTGGTTAATGAAAATCTTTCTTAATTGTCTCTAAGACCCGATGGTCTGGGGTTTCAACTGTCGGTACCAAGATCGAGCTTGGCCCTTCAAAGTGACAGAAAAGGCCCTGCATTTCATTTCGTCCCTTGTAGCACTTAGCTCCATCAAACCTTCATATAGCTTGATGTGGTCAATCGGGTCAGTTGATCCGTCATACAGTTTCATGTCTGGCTTCTTCATTTTTGGTGGAAGGGGATATACCATTATGGGGGCTGTGAAAGGGGGATCTTCCTGTTAACCCAACTCTACCCAGTGGGCATCATCCGCCTTGCAACTTTACCTTAAAGCTTCAAAATCATTTGAAGCTTGCTAATCATTCTTTCATAGAGTTTGGCACTTCCGGTATGTCCACCGTGACCTGATATGTCGATGTAGTCGCGGTCGCTGTGGTATGCGGCCGCTGATTCGTGTTCAAAGTGACTCTTCCTGTGGCTGGGGTAAACTCCAAGTTCGGTGTGACCGGAGTTTGTTCCACCACTTGCTGGGATACACTGCGTTCATTCAGAGTTTGACGAAGGTCGGGTGCCTCTGTAGTAATATGCACCCGCAGGCCTTCTCTCGGATCGAGCGTCGCTGTCTGCCTCGCTCCCAAATTTATGCGTTCATGGACAGACGACACACACGGCTAAACTTCTTCTTCCCTCGATATCGCGGGAGCTTTTCCGCATGCCGGATCTCGGGGAATGGAGGATTCGCCT
>NW_019104525.1:1006415-1017886 GCF_001995035.1 Momordica charantia
ACGACAGCGTGCACATGGCATGGGCGCTATGACGTTAGCAGCATGTTGGAGTGCGCGGCAGGGGTGTGCGAGTGCAGAGGCATGTGTCTGGCGATGCTTGCGTACGGGTGGCCTTTAGATAGACTTGTCTTTGAAATAAGGCCACTCGCTTAACCTCTCTTCTTCTCCACGCTTCCTCTTGACCCTAGTGGGTTCTTCATTGGCTTTCAAAATAGTCAAAATTTGTTGATGTCTTCAATGAAGTCTCCTTCGTTTGGGGGGTCTTTCCTCAAGCTCTTCTTCCTTGTTGGTGAGGTGTCATCTTGGAGTGTTGGTAAAATATGATCACATCAGATTCCCTCCACAATCATGGCATATTCCATAAAATAAAAAATATTTATACATTTCTACACATAAGTATGGTAAATAATCCCTATGTCAACTTGCTGATTCCCATGAAATATAGTTCATGAAATGATGTGAATCATGGAGCGAAAGCAGTAGAACGCGTTCTTGAATTTCTTTTGAAATTTAAAACACAATAAAATAAAACAGGGAAGATTGTTGGATTTTACCTTTGAAGACTCTTCTTCGTGTAAACTCAATGAGACAACACCACTTGATTTTTCTCGCCTAGTCTCTCGACCAAGAATCCAGATTATGGGATCCAATTGCAAGAGATTGATAGAGTAAGAGAGTTGAGAGACTTTTAGCTTGTCCCTTTAGGGTTCAAGTTAATGTTATATTTTTAAAGGGAAAATCCTAAGACCATCAGAATATCTTATCCTTTTGGATATAGGATATCTTCTCCTGAATCTAGGAGAAATCCCTAGACCATCAGGATATCTTTTTATTTTAAAATATCGAAAATAAAGATTTTTCCCATCCATAACATTAGTCCCCACTCTCAAAATACACATCATTAATTTTGAATCTTTATCCAAAATTAACATATATTTATATAATGTATCAATATACATTATATACATTCACTTATATAATTTGAAGATTTCAAATTATTTCATTATTCTTGATCCTCATTTTACCCGTTGTGAGCTTGCAAGAGGACCTAATGGACCAATAGATCAAAAGCTCTAATGATGTGAGATTAATCAGTTAAACTCATTAACGGAGTTAATCAACATTCTTTAACTGTGGGTCACTCCACTAAAGACCCGTAGCTGCACTCTTCTCACTACAGAATATTTTCGTGTCCACGGATGTACGACCATTAACAGTAAGTCAATCCTTCATGAGTGCTTGTAACTCTAGCTGGGTCAAATTATCGTTTTATCCCTGAGTTACACATCTTGCTTCTTAAATACCATTGCTCCTCTAATGAACAATCCGGTTATGGTTCGACCAATAACCTGATGTCCCTCTCTGGCTAGTGAGAGGGTGGGGCCCTTTGTTCAAGTCTCAGTCCCAGAGCTGTAAGGGAACACTCATCTACTTCCCTGAAGTTGGGAAGGAGTGAATTCCATCTTGCGTAGTTATGTTCCCAAGTCCCCATTCGGTCTCGTCCTCAAAATGGTAGGATTATTGAGTCGGCAACCTGGGCCACTCTCACCCATACAAATCAAAGGACGATCCCTTATAGGCAAGAGTCCATTACTCGCTTAGGATTAAGATCAGTTACCTGGTCCTCGTATGAGATAACAATCTATTGACTAACGCTGTTAGAGCAAATGATTAATTATTTCGCAGTCTGGTCTTATACAAACTCGTTATCACTACTACACAATTGGCCTGTAATCATACATATTAGATGTCGGTTCCCGAACCGACATTAACCCGAGTGTCATCGTACCGTACAATGTTGTTTATCAAACAATGTCGATTATCAACTAACATCAAATAAATCGACATTGTATGTGTTTGATGTTGATTATTTTAATGTCTGTTTCCAACCGACATTAACCCTAGTGTCGTTGTAGACTACGATGTCGGGTGGTCTGCAATGTCAGTTTCAAAACATTGATTGTCAATATAATGTCAGTTAATAATAGACATTGTTTTTTAAAAAACCTGAAACAAAAATATAATGTCATTGTTTACATTCAAAATATAATGTCAGCTATAACCAACATTGTTCTTTTGTAACTGACATTGTTTACATTCAATAATAATACACAATTACAATGTCAGTTGGCTATAATGTCAGTTCTAAATTGACATTGTTTTTTAAAAAACGTGAAACAAAAATATTAATAAAATGTTGTATATACCATAATACCTAAAAAAACCTGTATCAAAATATTTCCAGCCAAAAAATCATACAAAATAATTAATAATTTTAGTGATCCACTAAAACACCAATACAATTATCAAAAATCCTAATACAAATCCTCAATAGAATTCAGCAATTCAGCAACCACAACATACGTCTATCTTTCTATAATATATTATTCATTAAGGAAGCAATATTAAGAAGTGTTAAATGAACAAATTAAGTAAAATGTTGAGTAGCTCAACAATACAACCAGTGCATATTGAAACATATAAATGGCTCAAGGTTTTACATATCAAAAGGCTAAAGTGATAAAACTATATTTACTATCTCACTCAAACTAAGCGTTGTTCGCAACAAATCCGACCCTTTCATCTTGTACCTCATCAAGTTCGGCTTGAGTATACGACTTTTTTGAATTGAACTACATGAAAAAAAGTATAAATAATTAAGTGTAATTCAAATGTGAAAATTAAATCAGTTGTGTTTTGAAAGACATACAAGATTATATATTGGAGTGTCTGGATTATGCATTATCTTTCGAATGTTCTTCATGACTTAATATCCGCACTCTACCAATCCTGATTGACGTGGACACTATACATATATAAAAATGCTGAGTTTTAGAACTTATTAGAAAATAATAACATAAAGCAATATAGTTATACTTATCTGTACAAGAAGCTAGGTAGGAAGAGTGTAACAATATTCTGTGCCATAAACATTCTTAGAGCCTTAAATACGTTAAAAGATACAAATAAGTTATCAATCATATACATTAATGTAACAAACTAAAAATATTGATAATACTTACGTATTCACAACCTATTTAATGTCTTCCTTAATAGCAGGGTGCAAAGAGTCTAAAATGTAAACCATATTATTATGCACGTCAACAACCATAATGTCTAATGATTCCTATAACAAAAAGTTAACATTAGAGTAATATTTAGAAAAATATAAAATAACTAAAGTATGATAGCCACAAAGTTTTAAAAACATTGTTTCTTACCTGCTATTGTAAGGAATCAATATTTATTGATTTGTTTGTCCAAAGGCAAAAATGTCAGCCAAATTTTTTGCACGTTCATCTGGTGAGAAATAACTTTGTACAACTTCAGATGGGTCCACCATCTTAAACACGTCATGCGTAATTTTACCCTAAAAAAATATCTACAAAGAAAAAGGGAAAAATGTTATATCAAACAAAATATAAAGTATATGCCAAAAAAAGTATAAACTGATGTTTTATTTGGTTAACCAAATAGTACAAATAAGCAAATCATGTCAATAGACGTACTTAGTAGCATATAAGCCAATAATAATCCTAATTTACATGAGCAACAGTTTATGGCTAAATTATGGAATAGCACACCCACCCCTCTCTCTAGAATTTTAGAACCTAATAATATGATGTCGACAACCGAATAAATAAATCGTTTTAAATACCTCATAATAAAAACAAGCATCTCTCTCTTTCTCTCTACTTTCTATTTCTTTCAACTCTCATCTCTACTTTTCTTGTTTCATTGAAAATTTCATTTACGTTCAAGGGACAAAGAGTCATTTAAAGTAGATTGTCAAACTTTAAATTATATATTGACAAGACCCACACAGAAAGAGATAGAAAATTAAGTTTGCTTGGTAAGTTTTTTTGGTTAACTAGGAAACTAAACATCTTTAAACTTTTTTACTCGAATTTGACTCAATTAATTGCAATAATAAAATATTACCAACAAGATTTGTATATTATGAGGCACGGCAAGGAAAAAAAAAAAAGACTATAATGATTTTAAAAAATTGAAAGTGAAGCACTACTGAAGACCTGAGGCACTGAGGGTAAGCTGTAAAATATCCTTTAAATATAAAAAGGAGAATGAATGTACGAGTAGTCTTACTAACAGAGAATAACAAATTAACTAAGTCCAACTAATTACCATATAACAGAATCCACACCAGTCACAAAGGGACCCAAGAACCAGTAATACAGAACCAAAAATCGAGCCTAAACGTATAATCTGAGGCACGACAAGATAAAAAGCCATATGTTAGCCTAAATTTGCTACACATCAAATCAAAAGGATAATCAACCGTGATTTATCAAATATGTTTATCAAATAATTTAAATAATTTAAATAATTTATAGCTGAATTTCATGAACAAATCATGAGATAACTATATGGTGTCAAACTTTGTTTTATACCAAAACTATATTATTGGTGTGCCCTTCCAATATATGGTACTTTATGATTTCTGTATACTAGAGAAGGAAAAGAAAAAAACCAAAAATGAAATCAACGAGATCTAAAATAATTGAACTGGGTGCAGCAGAGGGCAATTCATGTCAGTTTTAAACCGACATTGAATATTGTATTTAGTGTCCGTTTTAAATTTGAATGAAAACAACATCGTTTTATTTACTAGAACAACGTCATTTTGAAACCCAATCATACATGCATATTTTTCTTTTTTTACCATGACATTTTGCAACCGAAATTAATTGAAACTTTTTAATGTCAGTTTAAAACTGACATTAAAACTCAGATTTCTGGAAAATCAGGCTCCTACTCATAAAACCGACATCATTTTGTCAACTGACCTCGTTTATAAATTATTGATAACTCTCCAAAAGAGAGTTATTCTAGTGTTTATTTGGGTGATATTATACAAAGAAATGTCTAAGTGTGTCGGTTTTAGCTCTTAAGAATCATGAAAGATCTTATAAACCAAATTTCGAGCTAAAGTCCCAAGTCTTGAATGTTTTGGCTAAAAATTGCCCTAAACTCTCTTATTTCTAGCTTAAATGCACAAGTTTAAATACAGAAGACGAAGCATGAAGAGAGTGCAAATCCCATAGAAGACTGGACGAAGTATTTGCAAGGCAAAGCAAACAAAAGCTGGAGCGAAGCAACGTTGGAGCATGAATTTACTACGCAGTTAACAACCTATACACGAGAATTTACCATGGCCGTACAATCCTCAGTTGGGTGCCATAAAAAGGGGGCCTGATATAAAAGGGACATTTAACCCTAGCCGACACACACATATCCAAATAGAGACACACTTTACATGGTTGGAAAAGACAAGGAAGAGGAATCTCTCACCATTTTCGGGGAAGAGCTGAAGGAAGAGGAGAATCTCTCACCATTTCCTCTCTTTTCTTGGAATGGGTTGTAACCTCTCTTTACCCATTGTATCTTCTTCTTCCTCTATGAGCTAAACCCCATTTTGGGAGAGATTTACACACTGTAACTGATGAAAAACCAAACCTATAATTGATTTCATTTGTTATTAAATAAAGATGCATTTATTTCTTAATTCTTACTTAACATTGTTGGCCACTCTGTTCTGTATGCTAACGTCTGTATGACCTAGGAGGGCTTACGGGTAGCTGACTTGCTCTATTTATGATTGGTTACTTTTTTCTAGTAATTTGTGGATGCTCAGGAATGGGGTCCCCTAATCATGCTCAGAACTTGTGTGTATTGCTTGGAAACCTAGCAACGGGAGTTATGGGTATCCTGTTAGGGTGTCTCGGAAGCGAATCGTGTCGAGTTGAGCACTAATGAATGTTGTCTTACTAAAGTGTAGGTTGAGATTCAGTGAAAGCATGTTAAATCTCCCCTACTTTTCCATATTAGTTAACCCCCATTTTTGCTGTTCCGTGCTGCAACATTTTTCTGTTCTCAATATTTTGAAGTATGTCTGCTGTTGAGATCATTTACTACTTTTTTATGATATTTTCTTTTACTTTCAACACAATCATCTCTATTTCCTTGTTTTTATATTTTGGTATATGCAAACATAGTTTAAAATATAATCCAAAGTTCCTATGGATTCGACCTCGTTTCGTGCTACAATCGGCAATTTTCGTGTATACTTGCACGTGTTGTCAACACGATTGTATGGGCGCAACAAGTTATTGGCGTTGCTACCGGGCACTTAGTGATTTTATTTTAAACAATAGTGTTTGTAGATACGAAGCTTAATCGAGTTTTCTTTTTCTCACATTTTTGTGTGGTTGTAGGTGCTTGAACGATTTTGAGAGCTTGGAGTATATTATTGATCACGAGATAGAGTGTACTTTCCATAGAAACTGAAAAGAACAAAGAAGAACCGAAGCTGAAGCAAATATGAATGCACCTAACCCACCTCCGCGCCCGCCTATTCCATTGAATGTGAGGATTGGGGAAATAGTATACAGGGTTCCCGTTGCTGCTGACCCTGAGGTAGCAGTGCCCCCTCTCAATGTCGTATTACTAATAGATGACATCGACAGAGAAATCAGGACGTATGCAGCTCTAGTATTTTATAATTTCAACCCAATCATCACTGGAGCCAGAAATTGCAGCACCCAAATTTGAACTCAAGTCGGTAATGTTTTAGATGCTCCAGATAGTGGGCCAATTTCACGGACATCCTACAGAGGACCCACATTCGCATATGGAATTTTTCATGGGAGTTTGCAATTCGTTTAAGAATGAAGGAGGCAACAAAGAAGTGCTGTGGCTTAAGCTATTCCCGTAGTCACTCAGAGATGAAGCCAGAACATGGTTGGAGACACTTCCTTCAGAATCAATTACAAGTTAGGACGACTTGACCAAAATTTTTTTGATGAAGTACTTCCCACCCAGCAAAAATGGTAAATACAGAAGCAATATCAACAACTTTCAGCAATTGCTAGGGAGTCAGTTAGCGAATCTTGGGAGCGTTTCTAGCGACTTTTGCAAACATGGCCTCACGACGCGCTTAGTCATCAATGCGTTAGCAAATAGGGCTTTGCTAGCGAAACCCTATGCTGAAGCATTCAACATCTTGGAAAGGATATCGTCCAACAACCACTCATGGTCTGACCCTAGAGCTATTCAAGGTAGAGGAAGCAAAGGACTTAACTAATCTGAGTCATACTCTGCTCTGAACTCGAAGATTGAGAACCTGACAGACTCAGTGATGAGAAGCATGACACAATAAAGTACAATGGTAGCATCTGCCGGCAAAGCAAATGTTAGCCACATCCAAGGGATTTCTTAGTCTTTTTGCGAAGAAGATCATCATTATAATAATTGTCCTGGTAATCCAGAGTCGTTGTACTATTTGGGGAATCCGCAGAATAGTAGAAACAATCCATACTCCAATACGTACAATCTCGACTGGAGGAATCACCCAAACTTCAGTTAGAGTGGAAATCAGGGAGAAAATAATGTTGGTACATCCAATGCTCCAATATATTAGCAGAAAGGGAGTTATCCCTCAAGTTTTACGAATCAAAGTCAGATGGTAGCCTAGAAGCTTTCTGAAGGATCGTTTGAATCGTTAGCAAAGCTAATAAAGCAGTACATGATAAATAATGACGTCACTGTGCAAAGTCAGGCCGCATCACTAAGAAACCTAGAGTTGCAAGTAGGCCAGTTAGCAACCGATTTGAAAAGCAGACCTTACGGAGCATTACCTAGCGATGCTGAAGTGCCAAAGAGAGATGGTAAGGAGTAATGTAAAGCTCTCACACTACGAAGTGAGAAAGCATTACCTCTGGTACATCCGAATGCTCCAGGGGTAGTAAATGAGCCTACTCACGTAGAACAAGGACAATCCCAGAGAGCAAAAGATAGTGAGCCAGCAGAAATAGTTTCACCTACCCCATCAACGCATACTGTTGAGCAACCAAGAGAAGTTCAAAATTCTTCCAGTGAAGAGGTTAACCCAGTGAATATTAAGGCAGCTGATGTAGAATCAATGCAGATTAGAGTGCTCGAGAAAAGAAAGCAGGCAGAGGATGATAATGCTCCAGAAGAATACAGACCAGCACCACCATCTCCTAAGTGGTTGTAGAAGAAAGATCATAATGTTCAGTTTAAGAAATTCTTAGATGTGCTGAAGCAACTACATGTTAACATACATTTGGTGGAAGCTTTAAAGCAAATGCCAAATTATGTGAGGTTCCTAAAGAAGATACTCACAAAGAAGAGGAAGTTGAGATAGTATGAAACTGTGGCAATGACAAAAGGCTGCAGCATTATCCTCACAAACAAAATCCCAGCAAAGATGAGGATCTTGGGTGCTTCACCATACCTGTTTCCATTGGGGGACAGAAAATAGGGCTTGTGATGTGTGATCTGGGAGCCAGCATCAACCTCATGCTCTTATCCATTTACAATAAGCTAGGTATAGGAGAAACAAGACCCACAATAGTAACTTTGCAACTGGCTGACCGATGTATCATGCATCCAGAGGGAAAAATTGAAGATGTTCTAGTACAAGTCGATAAATTTATTTTCCTTGCTGACTTTATTATTTTGGATTATGAAGTAGATAAGGAGGTCTCTATCATTCTTGGGAGGCCATTCCTTGTAATTGGAAGAGCGTTGGTGGACGTCCACCAAAGGGAATTGACAATGTGAGTTCAAGATCAGGAAGTAAAATTCTCAATGTATGATTTGATGAAATTCCCTGCTGAATTAGAAGAGTGTTCAGTGCTAAAGATTTTGGGTGAAGCATTAATGGAAGAGTTGGAAGAAGAAGTCATTCTAGAGCATCTGGAAGTTGTCGACTCTGGAAATGATGCTGATGATATAGAGGAGCACCCCGAGGTTACTTATCTAGACAGCATGAACAACAGAGAAAGGTCAGCCAAGTGTATGCATGAGTCTTTGAACCTCGCAAATTGTGAGAATAAATTGCTGAAGCCATCTATAGAAGAGTCGCCAGTTCTTAAGTTTAAGGCATTGCCCCGAAATCTGAAGTATGCCTACATAGGTTCGTCGGAGACATTGTCGATCATCATTGCAGTAGACTTATCCATGGAAAAGGAGCAGATGTTGTTGAGTGTGCTGAAAGCCCATCAGAGAGCAATTGGGTGGACTATTGCTGATATGAGGGGAGTAAGCCCTAGCTTTTGTATACATAAGATCGTGCTAGAAGAAGTGTGCAGGAACTCTATTGAGCTCCAACATAGACTTAACCTAGCAATAAAGGAAGTAGTAAAGAAGGAAATTATCAAGTGGTTGATACAGGCATCATATACCTCATTTCAGACAGTGAATGGGTAAGCGCAGTTCAATGTGTGCCTAAGAAAGGAGGCATGACTGTAGTGAAGAATGCGAAGAATGAGTTGATACCCACGAGGACGATGACAGGGTGGTGTATATGCATGGACTACCACAAGCTGAACAAGGCCACAAAGAAGGACATTTCCCTCCCCTATTCATTGATCAAATGTTGGATAGGCTAGCAAGGTAGAAGTGTTATGGTTTTCTAGACGGCTACAGTGGGTATAATCAGATTACAATAGCCCCTCAAGATCAGCATAAGACGATATTTACATGCCCCTACGGGACGTTTGCTTTCAGACAAATACCATTTGGGCTTTACAATGCCCAGCAACGTTCTAAAGGTGAATGATGGCCATCTTTTCTGACTTGGTAGAATTAGTGGTCGAGGTATTTATGGACGATTTTTTAGTGTTTGGGAAGTCATTTGCAGAGTGCTTGGAAAATTTGAAGAAGGTGTTGCAAAGATGTGAAGAAACAAATTTAGTTTTGAATGGGGAGAAGTGCCAGTTCATGGTGCAGGAAGGAATTATGCTAGGGTACAGAGTCTCCAGCAAGAGCATTGAAGTGGACAAGGCAAAGATAGAGAAGATAGAAAAATTTCCCCCCACCTGTGAATGTAAAGGGCATTTGCAGCTTCTTGGGGCACACTGGATTTTATCGCAGATTTATTAAGGACTTTTCAAAAATCGCTACACCTTTTTGTTCTTTGCTTGAGAATGATAAAAAATTTAACTTCACATCTAATTATTTGCAGGCATCTAACACACTGAAATATGCTCTCACCCGGCGATAATAACAGCACCAGATTGGACGCAACCTTTTGAATTGATGTGCGATGCCAGTGACTATGCTGTGGGAGCAGTCCTTGCTCAATGCAAAGGAAAGCTATTGCATCCGATCTATTATACCAGCAAAACTCTTATAGAAGCACAGATCAATTACGCCACCACAGAGAAAGAATTATTAGCAGTGGTGTTCGCATTTGAAAAGTTCAGAGCATACCTGGTGGGATCCAAGGTGACTGTCTACACAAACCATGCAGCATTGAAATATCTACTCATAAAGAATGACGCTAAAGCTCGGCTGATTCGTTGGATTTTGCTGTTGCAAGAGTTTGACATAGAGATCAAAGATAAGAAAGGAATGGAAAATTTTGTTGCTGACCACTTGTCTAGGTTGACTGGTCTAGAAAGCTCTAGGGAAGAAACAAAAATTAGAGGAACATTTCTTGATGAACAGTTGTTAGCGATTGAAGTTCTGAATGAGGAGGAGGACGAACTATGGTTTGCTGATTTGGCCAACTATATTGCTATTGGGATATTGCCATCTGATATGGACAAATAACAACTGAAGAAGTTTCTGCATGAAAGCAAATTATATCTTTGGGATGACCCATTCTTGTATAAGATTTGCCAGGACAAGATGATAAGAAGGTGATTTGCCAGTGCTGACCAAATGCCATTCCGCACCGTTTGGTGGGCACTTTGGAGGGCAGCGCATAGCAACAAAAGTCTTTCAGAGTGGATACTTTTGGCCAACAATCTTCAAGAATGCATATGAGTTAGTCCAGCATTGCAACGAATGTCAGAGAGTTGGAAACATTTCCAAGAGGTCTGAAATGCCTCTTTCAAACATCTTAGAGGTGGAACTCTTTGATGTCATAGAAAGAATAACGGAGCATGATTCAATGCCCAATTACTTTCATGCTCCCAAATTTTAATTCTAAGTTTTAGATATTTTGTTGGTTTATTTTTAATTATTGCAATTTAATTTTGTTAATTTTATGTTGCAAGGGGATAAGGTTTAAATCCGATATAGAGTGGTTTACAAGAAAAGGTAGACAACAGTAATGATGAAGTGATGTTACTGACGAAGAACGAGAAAGAGGGCAGGTGGGAGCATTGAAGCATGGCTGGCATGAAGGTTTGCATTTAAGGTAAATACGACTACATCGTTTGAGGAAAGAGGTTAGTAATTATCATGATTTTGGGGCAGATAAAATAATTATCATGATTCGGGGGTATTTATGACTTTTGGGAGGGAGTTTCAAATTAAAAATTAAAAAGGAAATCGTGGAGAAGATTTGTGTTCAATGCAAATCCCATTTTTCCCTTTTTAAGACCCACATTCCCCACACCCTCCTCCCTCATTCTCCACACCCTCCTCCCTCATTCTGTTCCATAACCGTTCCCCCCTTTCCTTTAGGCTTTCCC
>NW_019104525.1:1050330-1063266 GCF_001995035.1 Momordica charantia
TTTTATATGCATTTTCTTTCTAGTGACTCTTTTTCGCAAAATAATAGCATGTTCTTTCATGAATAAAAAAAAACAACATTACATTTTCTTTCTAAAAGCAAAAGACTATCCCCCAAACTTAAGAGAGACAGTGTCCTCACTGGGAAAAGACTATCCCCCAAACTTAAGAGAGACAGTGTCCTCACTGGGAAAAGATTTTTGAAGAGGCAATGCAAAAATCAAAATGAAAGAGGACAAGGACTTCATAAAACATTGAAAAAGTTTAAGTTTCAAAAAGAAGAAAAGCAAAGAAATCATGTTATTGAAAAGAACTCGGTCACAAATGGCTCATGGCTTTTTCAGACCAAAAGAAAACAAGGCTATCTAATCCTTACGACTCATCATCGACATGAAAAATAAGAAAAGACACTCCAAAATGCTAAATGAGATTAAATTTGCAGCATGCTTTGTTTAAGAAATATACTTCACTAAGGCCAAGAAAGAGATCATGAACGAACCAAGAAGAAACTAAATGGTCATATTTTCATAATGAAACTCAGAAACAACTAGAAAAGCTCACAATATTATCCTACCAAAACCTAAACATGCAACTCAATTCAAAAATAATATAACAAGCATAAAAACAAGAATAAAACTTCCTTCAAATGAAGAACCATCCTCATGGATCAAACGACCACGCCTCAATGCTAATGACATCCTTTAACTGTTCATGCATCCTTGTTGTAACCTGTGTTACTATTTCTTTTTTTAAAAAAAAAACTTCCAATTCGATTAAAAACGAAAAAATTATTGTGCTCGCCTTTATTTCAAGTCAAAACTACCTCCCAAAATTTTAATCAAAATTTTTTGAATTTTTGGATCGGACCGAGGCGTCAGGCGCCTAGCTTAAAAAAATTCTGAATTTTCTAAAATTTCGCCTAAGTAATTTGTTAACACTTTAATCTTAGCCTAAATAACCTAACTACAATTAAAAACAAGTGAAATTCGAAAAGAAAATAAGGAAAACTACCCCTAACTAATTTACACAAAACCCTTCAAAAGAAATTTTCAATTGAACAAGGAAAGCAAAAAAAAATTTCAAACTCTTCACTTCCTGAAAGTTGGATAGAGGCATTCCCTCTATCTATTTCTTCTCCAAAATATTTTTTAACACGGCCATTAACTTTAAAAATGTTACCTTTAAAATCTTCGAGTTCAATGGCACCGTAAGGGAAAATTTTTGAAATTTTAAATGGTCCAGACCACCTGGACTTAGTTTTCCTGGAAATAATTTTAAACGGGAGTTGAAAAGTAAAACCAAGTCTCCTACTTGAAAAGATTTAGGCCTAAGTCTCTTATCATGTCATTGCTTAGTTTTTTCTTTAAAAATCTTTGCATTTTCATAAGAAAAATTCCTATGCTCCTCAAGTTCTATCAGTTGGAACTTCCTTGATTCTCCTGCAAAAAATAAATCAAACTTTAGTCTTTTTGTCGCCCAAAAAGCTTTATATTCTAACTCTAACTGTAAATGACAAGTTTTACCAAAAATCAACCTATATAGGGACATGCCGAGAGGAGTCTTGTATGCTGTCCTATATGCCCATAGAGAATCGTCCAATTTTAAAGACCTATCTTTTCTATTTAAATTGACAGTTTTTTCCAAAATAGATTTGATTTCTCTATTAGACACCTCAGCTAACCCATTGGATTGGGGATGATAAATTGTGGCTATCGTGTGACGGACATTATACTTAGACAACAAGCTTTTTACCGCTCTATTCAAAGAATGAGTCCCCTCATCACTTATCAAATATCGAGGGGTTCCATAACGAGTGAAGATATGCTTTTGTAAAAATTGAACAACTACCCTAGCATCATTCATAGGGGTAGCAATAGCTACTATTCACTTGGACACATAATCAACAGCTAGTGAAATATAATTCTTACCATACGAAAAAAGGAATGGGCCCATGAAATCAATATCCCATACATCAAAAATTTCAACTTCCAAAATGGGATTCAGAGGCATCTCATTAAGTTTAGAAATATTACCTGTCCTCTAACACTTATCACAAACCTGAGCGAAACTATGTGCATCACGGAATGGAGTGGGCCAGAAGAAACAGCTTTGTAATACCTTCGCTGCAGTCTTTTGTCCAGCGAAATGCCCTCCATATGGAGATATATGACAAGCCTCCAAAATTGCTTTTTGCTCTTCCTCCGCTACACACATGCGAAGGATTCCGTCAGGACCAAGTTTATACAAAAAAGGCTCATCCCACCTATAATATCTCACATCATGAAAAAACTTTTTTACCTGTTGTCAACTGAATTCATGAGGAATAATACGACTTACCAAGTAATTTGCAATGTCAGTATGCCAAGGGACATTTTCAATGCGAAGTAATTGCTCATCAACGAATTGTTCTCGAATCCCTACTTGACCTTCCTGAAGTGGGGACTCGAGTCTAGACTAGTGGTCAGCTACTTGGTTTTCCGTTCCTTTACGGTCCCTTACTTCTATATCAAACTCTTGAAGTATCAAAATCCATCGTATCAAACGTGGTTTTGCATCCTTCTTTGCAAACAAATACTTTAGAGCATAATGATCAGTATAAACAATTACGTTTGTCCCTATCAAGTAAGACCTAAACTTATCAAAAGCAAACACAACTGCTAACAATTCTTTTTCAGTAGTGGTGTAGTTTAGTTGTGCTCCCGTTAAAGTCTTACTTGCATAATATACTGGATGTAGAAACTTATTCCTTCTTTGACCTAACATGACCTCTAAAGCATAGTCACTAGCATCACACATAAGTTCAAAGGATAACTCCTAGTTAGGTTCTACAATTATTGGAGCCGAGCTCAAAGCAGTTTTTAAAGTTTCAAAAGGTGTCATGCAAGCATTGTCAAATATGAATGGTCTATCATTTTCCAACAGTTGGCAAAGGGCTTTTGAAATCTTTGCAAAATCTTTTATAAAATGCCTATAGAAACCCCCATGGCCTAAAACACTTCTTATTCCTTTAACATTTGTGGGAGGTGGTAATTTTGAAATAACATCAACTTTAGCACAATCCACCTCAATCCCATTTTTCGAAATCTTATAGCCTAGAACTATCCCTTCTCGTACCATAAAATGACACTTCTCCCAGTTTTAAACAAGATTTGTTTGCTCGCATCTTTGTAAAACATTTTCTAAATTCAATAGTCAATCATCAAAAGAATTCCCAAAAACTGAAAAGTCATCCATAAAAACCTCAAGATTATTTTCTACCATATCCGAAAAAATGGCCATCATACACCATTGAAATGTCACCGGTGCATTGCATAGACCGAAAGGCATACGCTTAAAGGCAAATGTCCCATACGGACAAGTGAACGTCGTTTTCTCCTGATCCTCCGAAGCGATGGTAATCTAGTTATATCCCAAATATCCGTCTAGGAAGCAGTAAAACTCCTTACCTGCAAGACGATCCAACATTTGATCAACAAACGGGAGTGGAAAATGATATTTTTTCGTTACTTTGTTTAGTTTGCGATAGTCGATGCAAACTCTCCACTCGTTCACAGTCCGGGTTCATATAAGTTCATTCTCCTCGTTTACCACCACCGTCATCCCGCCCTTCTTTGGTATGCATTGTACTGGGCTCACCCAACTGCTATCAGATATAGGGTAGATGACTCCAGCGTCTAACCATTTCAAGATCTCTTTTCGAACAACCTCTTTCATTTTTGGATTCAAACGTCGCTGATTCTCTATTGAGTTGTTGGCACCTTCTTCCAATAGGATATTATGCATGCATAATGCAGGGCTTATCCCTCGAATGTCGGCAATGGTCCAACCAATGACCTTGTATTTTGCCAATATCTGTAACAATGAAAGCTCATTTTCAATAGTTAAACTGCAAGAAATAATAACAAGCAAAGTTTCATTAAGTCCAAGATAAGCGTATTTCAAGTGAAAAGGTGAAGGCTTTTGTTCCAAAGTGGGTTGTTACACAATGGATGGTTACAATGTTTTGCACACTTCTGACTTTATATCCTCTTTTTCCTCTGGTGGATGTATCTCTTCAACTACTTCTAGACAATCAGTTTCTGTAGCCTCTAGTTTTTCCTCAATTTGTGTAACTAAAAGATCAGAAAACTCATCAAACGAAGCAGGATTTGAAGTACTAATAGCTAAACATTCTTCTAAATCTCCTGGAAGTTTCATTGCACCTAACACATTAAATCTCACCTCCTCATTATTAACCTTCATTGTTATTTCTCCTTTTCGAACATTAAACACTATATCTCCTGTAGCTAGGAAGGGTCTACCTAAGATGATAGGTACATCCAAATCAGCCTCACAGTCTAAGATGATGAAGTCTGCAGGGAAGATAAACTTATCTACTTGAACTAGAACATCTTCTATTTTTCCTTCAGGCTTCTTAATGGATCTATCTGCTAATTGGAGGATAATTGTAGTGGGTCTAACTTCTCCTATGCCTAATTATTTGAAAACAAATAGGGGCATTAGGTAATGCTAGCATCTAGATCGCATAAAGCTCTACCTAAATTCTTTCCTCCAATAGAACAAGGGATGGTGAAACTGCCAAGATCTTTACATTTTATGGGCAAAGGGCTACCTACAGCTTCACTACTACATTTAGTCATAGCTACCATCTCATGTTCACCTAACTTCTTTTTTCTAGATACAATATTCTTTAGGAACTTAGCATAATTTAGCATTTGTTGTAAGGCATCAACTAAAGGAATGTTTATGTGGAGTTGTTTGAGGATGTCTAAAAACTTTCTAAACTGAGTCTCTTGGTTTTTTCTTGGCTAATCTTTGAGGGAAAGGAGGAATCGGGGCAAAAGATGAAATTTTTTTTGAAGAGGCGCTAGGCGCCTCCCCCTCACCCGAGGTGGTTTTTTCTTTCTCTACTTCACTAGGAGCATTTTGAATTGATGTGGAAGGTTTCTCTACCTCAATCGGAATCTTTGGTCCTTCGTAAGACAACCTATTTCTCAAAGTTACCGCCTTGCATTGCTCTTTTCCATCTCTTTTTGGAACTTCAGTATGCACAAGAAAAGAGCCTTGCGGTCTCGCCTTCAAATCATTGGCAATTTGTCCCATTTGAACTTCTAGGTTTCTCATTACCGCTGCTTGAGTTTAGATTGTGGCATTCTAGGATTGCATCAATGCATCATTGCGCGCCATGTACTCGTTAAACATGTTCTCAAGACTAGTATTGTTATTATGAGCTGGTTGCGATGGGGTTCTTTGGTTCTGATTATACAGTTGTGGTGGTGGTGGCATCTGTTGATTGCTTGAAAAAGTAGGAGGGACATAGGGCTACTTATACTGCTGGTTCTGCCCTTGGGTCGCTCCACTAGAACTTCTTTGACCTCCCCATGAAATGTTAGGATGATGTCTCCACCCCGGATTGTACGTGTTTGAATAGGGGTTGAAGTTTCAATTGTTCCCGTGACATATATAATAAACAAAAGCTGGATTATACGGACAATTCTCATAAACATGGTTATCACTACAATAAGAACAAACAATTTCATTAATTTGGCAAACAGGAGAAGGGGCAGTATATTCAGGTTGCACAGGTTGTGCAGGTTGCACCGATGTGGCCAGTGTATTCTTCCTGTCCAAGGCCCCTTGAGCATTTGGTTCATTGTCACCATCTCTTTGTGCATCGAAGTTGCGATGTCCAATGCCAACACTTCTACTGTGTCTTTCTTCTTAGGTGTAGGTTTCGACCTTTTGAGAACACCATAGCCCATTGTGGGATGCTAGGTCCTCCAAAATATCAACTATTTCGTTGAAGGTCTTCTTCGTGAAGGCTCTATTCGCAGCATTGTTGAGCATCATCTTAGTGGGATGGTCCAAACCTCGGAAGAAGTGCTCGATTTGGATACATGCTAGTAATCCATGGTTTGGACACTTTCGTTGCAACTCTTTGAATCTCTCCCATGCCTTGTGCACTGGTTCACGATCATATTTTCTAAAGGTGACAATCTCTTCCCTTATGTCAGCACGACGAGTGGGATGAAAATACTTTATAAGGAACTTCTCCAATAGCGAATCCCAGGTGGTGATTGAACCTGGTGGAAAAGAATTAAGCCACGTTCTCACCTGGTCCCTGAGGGAAAATGGGAAAACAGTTAATCTCAAAGCATCATCAGAAATATCACGCAATCTAAAAGCATTTGCAATTTGAAGAAATGTCTTGAGATGGTCATGAGGATCTTCATGTTCACGCTCTCCAAATTGTCCTAATGACTGAAGCATTTGAAACATGAGCGGCTTAAGCTCGAAGTTGGCAGTTTCTGGAATAAGGTTTAAAATGACCAAATCCAAGTTATGGAATGTTGTAGCTGCATACTCTCGCATGGCTATGTCTCTATTATCTACCATTTGAATATGGTTGAAGTCCCTATAGTTTTTTTGTCCTTTTCGTTGCCCTGCCATATTGCCATTTACGTTATCGACTGGTGGATCTTCCATAATTGTGATAGTACTCTCATTTTCGAAATCTCTTTCGTTTTCTTTCTTTTTTTGCTTTTCTCTCTGTTTTTTGAGTCTCTGTTCTTTTCTCAACCTACGACAGGTTCTCTCAATTTCAGTATCAAATGACAACAGAAATGAATCCGTGCTCATGCACTAATCAATGACCTTCGTGGTTGGATATAAATCAAAATGTTTGAGAATAGAAATGACAATCACAAAAATCGATCACAAAAATTAATAAAAGACTAAAACAAATGGTCCCCGGCAAGGGCGCCAAAAACTTGTTTGGGATTTTGGATTTAAAATAAATGAGAGCGCAAGTGTACACCCATCACAAGTAGTAAAACGAAACGAGTATTCCCAGTATCGATCCTCAGGGACAAATGAAGTCTTTTTATAGGAAATTTTAATGATGAGTGACTTTGTAATTGAATTTGGGGTGACAAATAATAAGGATAATGTTGGTTTTTATATTTAAAAACTCAATGCAATAAACTCAGCCCCATTACTTCAAATTAGCTAAAAATACACAAACTTTTTCCAAATTGGGTTTTGTGCTTTAAAAGAAATGGGCCTTGGTTTTGTTAAAAAAAAGAAACAAATAACCAAAAAAAAATAACGTAAAACAAATAAACTGGGCCCAATTGTATAACCCATGTTTCTTTTTAAACTAGGTTTTCTTTTGTTAAAAACAAAAGAAAGAAAAAAGAGCAAAGAAAAATAATTAAAAACAAAAGTCAAAAATCGTTTTTTTTTTCGTTTCTATTCATGTTCTTCGCAGACCTAGCGCCACCATGGGAACCTCACCATTGCACTCTCGGAGCTCTGATTCTTCACCATCATCTTACTTCGTGGGTCACTAGCATTCCCAATCATCTAATGAAGAAAGCCCATGGTCGCTCGTCACAATCGCTCATCGAAAACGCAGCTCTGCCGGACACCACCGCCGACGACCGCTCACTACAAGTCCATAGGTGGGTTTGATTACGCCCAAACCCTAACCTTTTGAAGAGGCTATGCCAATTTCTGCAGAACATCGTCAAGCCCTACAAAATACTCTCTGTACTAGTGCTCAAAATATGGGAACGGTTCGAAATCCATGGTGGCCCGAGTCCAAAATGAAGAGATTGAAAAAGAGGAGTTTTTTACCTTTCTTTTTTTTTTATTTTTTGGATTCTTGTTCTTTTTGGTTGCTAGGCTAGTTGTGCACGACTAGGGATAGGTTGTAGTTAATTTGGATTTTGTTATTTGGAAGCATGCTGCGTACAGTTGAGAATTGTGTTTTTGGTGTTGACTGCAATCTATATTCTCATGCATATCAAGTGTGCTGCTGCCCAACTTTTGTTTTTGTGACTCTTCAAGTGAATGTGCAATTTTCTTCTCAATTTTTAGCATGAAAAGTCTTGGATTTACCATCTTTAAGTAGGTTCTTGTTCTTTTCCCATGTCGATGATGATAATTAGGAATATGCATGAGCTTTGTTTTCTACCATTTAGATCAAGCTATGACTAATTTGCCATGTTGTTTTAGGATAAAATCATTTTCTGCTTCTTTAGTTTTAACCTTTAATCTTTTTACATCTTTTAAGAGGATCCCTGTCCTTTAGTGGTAAAAAAATTTTTACGCACCTTCAAAATTTTCACACTTAAAACTAGTGAGGACACTGTCTCCTTCAAGTTTGGGGGAGTAGCTTAAGCAAGCCTAATAGAATATTAAGATGCAGTGAGCCAAAAAAATAAGAGAGGTAAGAAAAAGTGTGGAAAACAAGAAACGTGGAAAAATAAGAAAAAAATTTTGTGTTCTGGAAAAAGGAAAGAAAAAAGTGATAGGAAATTTTGGAAAGAAAAGCAAAATAAAAATAAGAGTGGAAAGACAAAAGCGTGAAAGGAAAAAATATATGGCAAGAGAATTTAATGAGAGAAGAAAAGTAAGAAAGCTTGTCTTAACTCAGTTCCCACTCTGTTTGCAAAAACAGTCTCAATTAGGGATACTCGTAATTTTATGGTAGCAACTTTGATCTAGCTTGACTTTGTGCAACTCACTAATCGACAAGCTTTGATTGGTTGCCAGCCTAGAGAATCCCTTGAGTGACTGTCCTGTTTTCGAGTCATTTTTGTGCTAGAAAATTTTCATTAAAGGGAGTGTGCATAGTCTCTACTGGATTTGAAAAAAGTTTTTTGAGTTAGACAATAGAAGAATTTGAAAAGCTTTTATCTTTTAAACAAATGTGGCTTTATGACGATTTTGCTTGAAAAGAGTAGTAGCGATTAAAGCTTTGACGCTCCTCCTGAGACACCATATGAGCAAATTACTCGACTTTCTTGATGTATGGTTTATTCATGTATTATGCATGCTTATTATTGATTTGATAATTGTTGTTTTTGCTTGAGGACAAGCAAAATATTAAGTTTGGGGGTGTGATAAGACTTTATTAAAGGCTAAAAAGAGTAGTTTTACATGCTTAGTTAGGAGTTAATTATGATGGAGAATGTATGTTAATGCATATAATTCATGGAAAATGTGCATATTTCATTATTAAGGACTTAGGCAATTAGTTAGAAGCAAATAGAGGCTAATTGATGAAAACTTGTTTATTTTGTAAGGAAAATTGAAAATTGATGACTGCAATGTGTTAGGCATATCGCACGCCAAGTATTTCCAGATTATTAGAAGGATGCACTAGCCAATTGCTTTGGAAATTCCAGCTTCACAATGCGCTAGCCACATTCGATGCATAGATTGTCAAAACGGGAATAACAACTTTTGACCAAATTATTCGTCCAAGATTCGGCTTTACTCCTACTATCTCTACAACAAGTGGTTGCCAACTTCCCTTGAATTTGTGAAATCCTTGTTACTTCCATGACCTATAAAAGGAGCCTTCAAGCATCACTTCTACACATCTAAATTTCCATGCTTTGCTTTTTCTTTCTAATTCTTGACAACTTTAGCTTTTAAGTTTTAATTCCAGCTTTAAGTTTTGTTCTTCCTTTATTGTTTTTACAATTATTCCTTGCTTATTTTATCGGAGTTCTAGTTACTCTAATTGTGTTCTTCTTTCCCGATTCAATGAAAATGCATTCTTTTCTTATTTTCTCTGGTGTTTTAATTTCTTTCAATTCCATAAGTAGCTAAATTAATTTTTCAACCCTCTTACTAATGGTTTAGTTTATCTATTTTAAATTACATCTATGAGTGAGCACGGCGTATTACGCTCTCTTTGCTTATCTTGATTGATACAATTTATCTAGTTGATTTTCTTGTTGGCCAGTTGTTTAAATCACGCTAGTTTGAGTTTAATTCTGAGAAGGTTAGAGTCAAACGGATCTCATCATGGTAAAACGGGAAGTTACTTAGTAATAAGAACTAAAACAAGATCCTAGACATAGGCTCTCTTACCCGTTTAACGTAAGTTGGCATTTAATTTATTTAGGATTCTAGAGTTGCATAGACATATGTAAACACTAGCCTAAACTTTTAAACAAACCAAAAGCGGTATGGAAACGGAGTTGAACCAGTTTGCATAAATTGAGCGTAATTACGGGCACATTTGGTAGGTGTAATTCATCATTTTAGAACTAAACAGAAGTAGGGGGTTGACCTTTTAAATTCTATTATTTTCGCGTGTTTTTAGTGTTCAACCAATCTCACCAATTTTTATCACAAACTTGATTGCTCATTCTAACAGTTTTCAAATTCAATTTCAAAAGAAAAACTAGTCCCTGTGGAGACGAACTTGGAATACTTCTATATTATTACTTGTGACAGTGTACACTTGTACTCTACCCTCTAGCTATTCAGATGATGCGCAACATTTATAAACAGGTGATGAAAGATGTTGACAGAGATGAATGAGTCAAAGCTATGAATCAGAAAATAGAGTCTATGTACTCCAATTCCTTCTGGAAGCTTGTGGATCAACCTAATGGAGTAAAACATGTATGTTGCAAATGGATCTATAAGCGGAAGAGAGATTCAATTGGAAAGGTTAAGACCTTTAAGACTAAACTCGTGGCAAAGGGTTATACCCAACAGAAGGCAGTTGATTACGAAGAAACTTTCTCCCTTATTGCCATGTTGAAGTCTATTGCATTCTCTTAGCAATTGCCACATATTATGACTATGAGATATGATAAATGAACGTCAAGACAATTTTTTATTTATTTTTTGAATGCTATCTTGATGAGAGCATTTACATGGCTCAACCAGAAGGATTCATCGAATAGGGTTAATATCAAAAAGTTTGCAAGCCTAAGAGATCCATTAATGGATTGAAACAAGCTTCGAGATCTTGGAACATAAGGTTTGATACTACGGTCAAATCTTATGGCTTTGACCAAAACGTTGACGAACCTTGTGTTTACAAGAAGGTCGTCGACAGTAGTGTAGCTTTCCTAGTTTTATATGTTGATGACATCCTACTCATTGTGAATGATGTAGGTTTTCCCACCGACATCAAAAAACTAGCTGGCAACACAATTCCAAATGAGAGATTTGGGAGAAGCAAAATATTGCCGATCCGTTTACAAAGGCTCTCATGGCTAAAATGTTTGAGGGTCATCTAGAAAGACTAGGTTTATGAGACATATGTCATTTAATCTAGGGGAAGTGGGAGATGTTATTGGGTATATTGTCTGCCATAGTTCATTGTCAAACTTGTACATCCCACTCGCTTTCGGATAAGTGGGAGATTGTTGGGTTTGATGCCCTTAGCTCGTGTATTTGTAATTTATGAATAAATTATTTATTCCATAAAGAGTTATTTTATTATTTCTTTATATTACTCGTATTTCAATAAACTAAGATTCAATGTTATTTAATATAACTGGAACAATATATATTTGATAGCAAAATAGACTGGTTTTTGGCATCCTATAAGAAATGAAACAAAAAGAATATATATTTATAAAGTCATTATATAGGATACCCTCACTCGCATGTCTCCACACGAACGTCCTGGATTGGGTCGTTTGTAACATTTACAAAGCGAGCAGTATCCATAGTGTTATCAGGATAAGGTACCCAACTTTATCCATATACTATAGACCCTTTAGGTTATTCTCGGGGCATTATCCACTTGTATATCAATGGTATACCACATATATACCCAATATATAAGGTATACCAAATATATATCCAATATATATACTATCTCGGTTACATGAAAATAATCTTGGATGTTTAGTTTATTGGATTTGGACAATGAATTCAACAACAATTTGATTGAATGTGAAAACATAACTTTATTGAATATAAATTTATTTTTACATAAATACAAACTAGGAATTTAGTGCAACACACCCAACAGTTACCAAGATAAGGTACCAGATTTTACCCATATACTATAGACCATTTACGTTATTACTGGAACATTATCCACCTGTATATCATATATATACTATATATATATACACTGTATATCATATGTATACGCTGTATATTAAATATATATTGTATATCTATTATAGCCAAAAGAAGATCATATTTGTGCCTTAACTCGTCCAATTATTCTCCTGTAACGACACCTCCGGTCTCGGGATCCACGACGGTAATGAGAGAATCTTTCTCATGAATGATTGAGTATCCTCGAACTCTCCTTATAAACGTAGCCAGCTTTTTAGACGTCATCGCATCTTCATCATCGGCTTGTACACCTACTGTCAAACATAATTCTGTTATAAGTCGAGGAAAAATAAGTGGACCTACCATTTTCTCCAAGCAACTCCGAATCTCATTCCTTATGAGTTCGCCAAAATTAAACTCAATGCCCTTCATCAAAATTTGCACCATCATCACCCTATTCCGCTTGATGGAGGAATCATGGGAAGTGGGGATCAACCAATTCTTCACCACATATGTCCAGATCGTGCCTTGTTTATTGATATCAAGGGGTTTTAAGAAAAGTTTCCCCATTGTTGAGATGGTCCATGACTTGTGTGGTCTACATAAGATCTACGTGCCTCCTCCACTTGTTTGTTCGTCGGATGCACCAACACTTCATTACCCATTGCATCAAACACATTTGTCAACTCATAGTGAGTGTTAATAACCAAAGGAGAGAATCTTACCACTTTACCTCTTACTCTCACAGTATCTCTTCGGTCTGGGTGGATGGCAGCATAAAATTCTTTTACCAAGGCTTCTGATACACACGTAGGTGGGGGCAAACAATGTCTCCCAACCATTCTCCACAAGCTGTCGCTTGACATATTCTAGCACGGGCTCTTGTTTCTCATCAAAACCCAAACTAAGATACCATGGGCTGTGAAGTCAGGCTTTTTCACTTCTAGCCTCACTCTTTTGTCTTTGATGGTTGTGGCTCGGTACGAGTGGGCTCCTCTTCATTAGGCTCCTCAAGATGCTTTTCTACCTCTCCAAGCGGCCTAGGCCTCTTGGCTTTTTTAGATGGACTAGCCTCAACTTCTTTGTCAAACGCGCTACAATGGCTC
>NW_019104525.1:1092171-1103360 GCF_001995035.1 Momordica charantia
CAAGCACATATGGTACGAGTGGCGGACAACGAGGAGGGTGGCGGCGGTTGGGTGCGGCGGCAACGAGTCTGATTTTGGTTCGTGGACTGTGGCGTGAAGGTGAGCGGCGCACGGATCTGCTTTGTGAGGTGAGCAGCAAGACAGGGTGGTGGCCTTGACGGTGAGAGGTGGGATGGCAGCTTGTGGATCTACTTCGTGGAAGATGATGGCTGTGAGGTGCATGAAGTTGCGTGAGACCAAAAGGTGGGAAGAAGGTGGGAACTCTTAAAACCCTAACTTCTCTAACTCAAGTCAAAGGTGAGAAGTAAATTTTAACATTTACCTAGTAATAATCTTATTTATCCTCTTATTTTGGAATTTTAGAGGGGTAAATTTCAAAATCTACCCCAACACATTTTTAATAATTTTTTCTTAAATCAATTTTCAAATTCTTATTATCAATTTTAAATTAGATTTAAGTTAACTATTTAAATTTCATTCATTTGATTAGATATAATTGATTCTCTAAAATGAAGGCCCGTTATTTTTGTTATTAGTTAAAAATCCTAAATCTCTAAAATTATGTGTATATACTTAATTGGTTACAAGACTATATTTGTCTACAAAATATTTTAGAATTTAACGGGAAAAATCAATTCCATTATTGCAATATTTCATAGGTTTGGACATTTTTTAAAACGCGTTATTAATTTTAGTCGTTCCTGCAATTGTTCCAAATTAAACCTATCTTTAATTTTCTTAATTAATGTATTGGCTCCCATCTTATGGATTTTGGTCCATGGACTCTTCCATGAAACCAACCAAATCATATCCCGTCAAATTAATAATAAATCTAATTCATTATTAAAAGTCAAATTTAACATTTTAATTCTAAACATTATTTAATTTTCTCCCAACTTATTGTTCATTGCAAAGGTCAACGAGCTCGTAAGGGACCAAAGGTCAACAAGCTCTCAGCTCCAATGGCTCAGAATTGATTAATTAAATTCATCAATTAACAATTTTACCGTTAACACAAGGTGACATCCACTAAACACCAAAGGCTGCACTCTCATTTACCGTAGATGAGTTATGTTCACAGATATAATCATAATCGCTTGTCTTATTCTTCACAAAGTGATTCATGATCCCAGCTAGATGAAATTACCAATTTTGCCCCTAGTCTCATCTTTTTGATCATTAAGTCTCACTAGTTCTCTAATGGATAGCCTTCTATGATCTCATCATGGGTTAGTCCTTAGGGTATCAAGAAAATGGGTACCCTATTATCCGAACCCCGAAACAACACTATAAGGGAATCACTTATATACTTGCTCAATAAAGAGAAGTTCACACTTTGCACCTTTCAATATTGAGTGGCTGTGAATTTCATCTTGTGTTGAAATGTTCTCAGCTCTCCAATTGAATATGTTTCCAAAACAGTAGACTTTATTGGCGAACACTTTGATTACCCTCACCCATGGGAATCAAAGAACACGCTCGCATAGGCAAGAGTTCATAACGCACTCAGATTTAAGATTAAATGAGCATATAATCATCCTAGTGATGTGTTTGCAATTTCTATAACGATCTTATAAGAAAATACAAGACACGTCGCTGTCTAGTCTTATACAAACTCATTGTATTCCCTTACTCATATGTCTCCACATGAACGATTAGGATTAAATCATTTCTAACTTTTACAAAGTGAGCCGTATCAACAGTGTTATCAAGATAAGGGTCCCAATCTTATCCGTATACTGTAGACTCTTTATGTTACTATTTTAACATAATCATCATATATGTCAATTGCATACTATTCAAGTTTATACTAGTAACCTTGGGTTTTTAATTAGATTAATAATACATATTGCACATGAAAAAATAATCAAATAATTTAATTATAAATTATGAGGCTTAAGGACATAAATCTCAACATTTGCTTAATTCGGTTCACCCTCCCTCCTCTTGACCGTCCTTATTTGCACTGGTTGTTAGCTTTTATGGTCTTGGAGAAATTAGTTTATCTTCCAGTTGTCTGTTAGTCGTCCTCCTAAGCCCCTCCTTTGTTGTTTGATACAGTACGACTGCAGTGGTGGATCCAGGATTCTATATTAGCAGAGACACAAATGCATATAAAGATTGGAAAAATATCAATTTTATAAACTTGGCAATATGTGTCGATTTTCATCTCACAATTGGATAATGTTGTAATTTTCACCTTAAACTTTAAAATATGTCACAAAATTTACCATTCGATAGATTTTCATTTGAAAATTTGTTGAAAAAATAATATCATGAGTCGAATGAATTAAAAAACAATTATGTTTTGGTATATAAATAATTGATATGATTTAGATAAAATCGACATTAGAGTTGTTCTAAGTTTAAAAGTTTTGGCTGAATTATTTGACATTATATTTTGTGCATTAATCAAGGTTAATTTGAGAAACTTGATTTTTGTTAAATTAGTAAGTTTTTGTAGATTTTTCAACTTAACGGATGAACTAACATCAATTTAATAGAGAGATAAAAATTATTACATTTATCTAAGTTTTGGATTATGAACTTAAATTTATTAAAAGAAATCAAATCACCGATATAAATTTAACTATTTGGTAAAAAAAAATTAAATTACTTTTTAAAATGAAAAGTATTAGATATATTTTGTAAAAAACAAAAATACTGACTTAAAAGAATTAGTCATTATTTCATTAAACAAAAACATTTTTTTTTTTAAGAATTGGACATATTTTAGTTAAGAAACTTTTTTTTTTTAAGGAAAAATTAACAAATAAAAAGGCAAACAAACAGTCATGAGGCAAGGTTAAGATATATTCTGTCAGGAAATAAAATAAAAATAAAAATGAAAAAGAAAAATGACCGGAACTGTCAGTAAACAAAAGGAAAAAAAAAGAAAAAAGAAAACGGAAATAAAAAAGAAAAACAACCGGACTATCAGGAAACAAAAGGGAAAAGAAAAAGGAAAAAATAAAAGGAAGATGCAATTATCGAAATTCGAACCAGGAGGCGCGGGTGGAGGCACAAGCTGTAGGCCAAGAGAGCATACATTAGTTTGATACATGAAATACATACTAAATCGTATTTAATTAAAACCAGGGGCACTACGACTGCATCTTTAATTATCTTGCATGCTCTTTGCAACTTGCAACTCCTTACCGATCAACACTACAGGAATTTTGAGTTACAGAGACGTCACTTTTCTAAACACTACTAAAACGTATATGCAAATTTCGATTTTTGCCAACGTTTTATCAAAAGCATCTCAAACAATAGATGAGTTTGAAAAAGGCGGAACTTTTTCCAACTCTTTTGATAAAGTGTTGATAAAAGTCGACATGTGCCAACGCTTTTTAGCAGCGTCGGGAAAAGAAGTGACCTTTTCTCGAGGCTATTAGAGAGTTATGTCGACATTTTTTTTTGTAGCATCGAGAAAAGTCATAAAAAAATTAAAGCTCCTTCTTCCTCCAAGTCGTTCACAGTCGATGCCTCCTCTCCCCTTCAAGATTTTTCCTTTCTATCGTTTTCCACTCTCTATGTTGCTCTCTTCTTTGTTTACCCCTCCCTCCGTTACTATTTGGTTCATTTACCCTCCATTGCTCTCTAGTTTGTAAGCTTTTTCTTTTTTTTTTCTTTTTTTCTTTTTTCGCTTCTAAAGGCTTTTGTTGGTTTTTGGATTATAATTTGGATATTGAGAGGAGATTTCTATCAAGGAAGAGGTGGGTATTTATGACTTTTTTCCATTTTCCTGAGCCATTTGTCACCACCTAAGTAGTTTAGGGTGTGTTAGGTGCATTAGGCTCACTTATGGCACTTAGATCATTATTCTATCTGTTGAAAATTGCAATGACTTTAATGATTAGATATCAACAATTTCTTTATGCAACTGATATGCAAGTTGCTAAAATTGGTCAAAATACTTTTCTTATTGTCATGGAAAACCATTTACTACATTAAAATGTAGTATCATTATCTGTATATATAAATGATTCAACTGAAACTTGATAATCTTTATTGTGTTATGTTAAAAGAACTTAGAATATGTAAAAATTCCTTGTTTCTTCGACCATTAATTCTAATAGTGACGTTAATCCCGCAGTGGAAACGAAGATCTTATTCTTGATTTTTTATGAACAAAAAAAACACAACACAGTAAAGAGAAAAATACAGGGGAAAGTTTTTCTTTAACTTTGAAGAACCTTTCTTCAAGTAATCACCAACCAAACACCACCAAATGATCTTCCTTGCTAGGTCTCCGACGAGGATCTTTGTTTGTGGGAGCAACGATTGGAAGCCAAAGGGAATTTTTGAAGGGGAGAGCTTTTCCAACCAAAGAAATGCACGGAGTAATAATGTTCTCTTTTGCAGAACCATTCTATAAACTACAACAAGGATGACATGGGGAGTTACCCCACGTCATCACTAACCTCTCACTCCCGTGCTATTAAGTAGGGGAGTCTGTTATATTAATATTAATAAATCATATATATATATATATATATAATTAATCTTATGAATTAATTGATATTAATTAATTAATTATTAATCTAATTAATAATTGATATAAATAATAATAAATCATATATATATATAATTAACACTTAATTATTTATTGCGAAAATAGAATCATATTCTAAAACATTTCTTTCATATAACCTATTATAATTGTATCAACATACATATATATACATAATTCCTTGAGTAATTTGAACATTTCAAATTCTTTCAAAGAAACTTGATCCTCGTTTTACCCGTTGTTAGCTAGCAAGGGAACCTAATAAACCTATAGATCAGAAGCTCTAACGATACGAAATTAATCGGTCAAATTCATTGACCGAGTTAATCAACATTTGTTAACTACGGGTCACTCTACTAAAGACTCGCAGTTGCACTCTTCTCACTGCATAATATTTTCGTGTCCACGTATATACAACCATTAATGGCAAGTCAATCATTCACGAGTGCTCGTAACTCAAGCTGGGTCAAATTATCGTTTTACCCTTGAGTTACATCTAATGAACAACTCGGTTATAGTCCGACCAATAACCAGAAGTCCCATCGAGCCAATGAGAGGGTGGGACCCCTTTTTCAAGTCCCGGAGTCAGCAGTTAAGAGAACACTCATCTACTCCCCTAAAATCGAGGATGAGTGAATTTCATCTTGTAAACTTATGTTCCTAGCTCCCCACTTAGTCTCGTCCCCAAAATGGTAGGAATATTGAGTCGGCGACTCGGGTCACTCTCACCCATACATATCAAAGGACAAGTCCTCACGGGCAGGAGTCCATAACTCACTAAGGATTGAGAATGAGTTGCCTGGTCATCCTATAAAATAGCAATCTGTTAGTCAACAACGTTACATCTAAAGATTGGCTATTTCGCGGTCCGGTTTTATACAAACTCATTGTATAGGATACCCCCACTCGCATGTCTCCACACGAACGACCTGGATTGGGTCGTTTGTAACATTTATAAAGTGGACCGTATCCATAGTGTTGTCAAGATAAGGTACCCAGCCTTATCCATATACTATACACCATTTAGGTTATTTCTGGGACATTATCTACTTGTATATCAATGGTATATCAAATATATATCTAGTATATATACAATTCCAGTTACATGATAATAACCTTGGATGTTTAGTTTATTGGATTTGGACAATGCATTGCTATGAATTCAATAAAATTGATTTAATAAAATTTTATTGAATATAAATTTGTTTCTATATAGTTACAAACTACGAGTTTAGAGCAACACACCTAACATATATTTACGTTGTTGACTGTTCTGGAGGAGGAAAATTAACTCTTCTTGGCTTTAGTTTCTTATATGTTATGTATTTGTACTCAAAGGTCATCTAGGAACTTTATGTAGCTTGGGTGGTGGATAAAGTGCATTAGGTTTGCTTATGACATGTTCAAGTGTTTCAAATTGTCTACTTTGTGGTTCCAAAGGGTGGACTTGATAGTTTAGGATCATTCTCGTTTTTCTTACTCAAATGACATGTAAGAAATTTTGAGCTACTTAAAGTGGCTTGAGGGGTGGGTTAGGTGCATTAGGATCGCTTATGGCACTTAGAACATTAGGCTTTGCTTAGAAACTTAGAAGTACCTTTTTTTTCTACTTTATAGGTTTCGTGGGTAGGCTAGACTCTTTAATTTCATTTTTGATCTCACAAACATTTTTCTTTTCAAAAACTCTTTCTTTCCATACATTTTTGTTTTTGTTTTCATGTTTAAACACTTTCATATTATTGGTTTCATTCTTTTAGGTGTGTAGCTGTGTTTAATTTTGAAGGCTCATTTTGCAAAAATATCGACGTAAAAGATGATTGAAGTCGTTAAGATTAGTTATTGTTTTGTTTTTACATGCGTATCGATAATAATTTCTAGATTGTAACGAAGAATGTACTAGACATACTTTTGCATAATAATATTTGCACTTTAATGAATTGACTTTAATCATATTGTTTTCGTATTAAATGATACTTTTGATGCAGGATTTATTGGGTTTTATGCCCTAAACTCGTGGTTTTAAAATGTAAAACAAATATTTATATAATAAAAAACTATTATTGAAGTTTTTTTTTTCAAAAATTACATTAACCCAAATCCAATAAACTAACATCCGAGGTTATGTCATATAACTGGAACAATATATAATTGATATAAAGGGTATATATTTAATGTACAGTATACATTCGATATATAAGTGGATAATGTTTCAGTAATAACCTAAATGGTCTATAGAATATGGGTAAGGTTGGGTACCTTAATTATCCTGGCAACACTATACATACGACCAACTTTGTAAGAGTTACAAACAACTTAATCCAAATCATTCATGTGGAGACATGCGAGTGGGGGTATCATATGCAATGAGTTTGTATACGACTGGACCGCGAAATAATTGAACTTTAGATGTGACATCATTAACCCAATTTAAAGATCCTTTAACCCACAATATGAAGGTTTTTCGGCTTCTACTACGAAAAGAGATGTTACGAAAAAAAATTGGCAAAAAAAAGTATTTTTTAAAAACTTATTTTTCTAATTTTAATGGAAGAATTTGTTTGACCTCTGATATGTGGACTTCTTGTCATCAATAGGGCTAACTGCACATTATATTGATGCTAATTGGAAATGATATGCTGACAAATTATTTCATTTAAAATGGTTGACTCTTCTCATATTTGTTATATATAGGAAATGTCATATTAGAATCCCTCCAAGAATGGAATATTGTTGATAAAGTTTTATCTCTAACTCTAGATCATGCTAATAATAATGATATAGCTACTTCATTTTTGTCATTACGTGAAATCACCATTAGGCATTAATTTTTGTATTTGTTGTTGTGCCCATGTTTTAAATTTAATTGTACAGGATGGTTTGCCGATTTTTTTTTATTGTATTTCAAAGTTAAGATCTTTAGTTCATAATATTAATAGTTCTCAATTTAGACATGAATTATATTTTAAATGTTGTAAACAATTAAGGAAAAAAAAAGAAGAAATATTAGAATTGATTTACCTCATAGATGGAATTCAACATTTGAAATATTGAAAGTGACAATAACATATAAAGAGGTTTTAGATTTGTATTATACATTGAATTGCATAGCAGTCCTTGTCATGTTAATATTGTACAACTTACTGAGCTTGATTAGAGATATGCATAAGTTGTTTGCTATTTTTTAAATGTTTTTGATACTTCAACAAAATATTTTTGTTCGGTGTATTCTTCTAGTATTTGTCAAGTTATACCAAATTTACTTAATATTTGCTTTCTGTTTAAGAATTATTCCAATTTAGATTTATTTAAATCATTGAAAAAATGAAAAAAAATTAATAAATATTTTGATGATTTACATATTACGTTTTTACTCGGAATGTTTTTTTATCGTAGATATATAATCATTTTTTTATACTTATTTAGATTTATTGTTTGATAGTAGTACTGATAAAATTAATGATATAAATTCATTAATTTTAAATTATATGAGATATATGATTTTTGTAAGAAAACTGTAAATAATTATACTACCAATGTTGGTGCATCTTCTTCTTCATCTATATATTAAATAAATCTTGATAATTTCTTAACATCACATTTAAATGTTGTCATGATACTTTTTAAAAAGAAGAAAATTGATTCTTCAAAAAATTTGGAAGCTCTTGATTTAAAAAGTTATATGGATTTACCCACAATATCTATGAATACTCTTGAACCTTTTAATATTTTGGATTGGTAGAAATTATATGAAAATATGTATTTCGTGCTCTCTCTTATGGCACAGGATATACTAATAATTGTTGTTTCGACTGTAGCATCATAATCGACTTTTAATGTAGGTGGTCGAGTTATATTAGACACTAGAAGCAACTTATCTAATGGGATATGATTCCCATAGCGGAAGCGATGATCTTCGTTCATCAATTTTGAGAAAACAAAACTCAATGTTCAAGAGTAAATACAGGGGAAAACTTACATTTGAAGAACTGTTCTTCAACGATTTCCAGAACACCACCAATAGACCTTCCGTGTTATTCTCCGGGTACCGAGAACACGCTTGTGAGAGCGTTCAATATGGATCTATGGGAATGGAGTAGAGAGAGCTTGAGAGAGATGCTGGGAGTTCTTTTTGGGCTTCGTTGTTATGTTTTTGCAGAATTTTTCTGCAATAAACCAAAACAAAAAATAGTGACGTGGGGAGTTACCCCACGTTACTTAACTCCCCAGTCCCCTGCATTTTTGCAGGGGAGTTATATATTAATTAATATTATTAATAAATAATAATAATTAATATATATTTATTTAGGTAGTTAATTAATCATATTAATTAATAATTAATAAATAATTATTAATCTAATTAACAATTAATATATATATATAAATCAAATAAATAATTAACACTTAATTATTTATTACAAAAATAGAATTATATTCTATAGTATTTCTCTTGTATAACCTATAGTTGTAATGTACATTTTATGCACATTATTTTTAACCTATAGTTTCAATATGAATCATATTCATATTAATTTTATTTGAATCTCATTCAAATAATTTCTCTCATAGTATGTAGTTTCAATTAGAATTAACTATATATTATAATTGATCACTATACATATAATCCCTTGAGTAATTTGAACATTTCAAAATTGTCCAAAAACTTGATCCTCGTTTTACCCGTTATGAGCTTGCAAGGGGACCTAATAGACCTACAGATCAGAAGCTCCAACGATACGAGATTAATTGGTCAAACTTATTGAACGAGTTAATCAACATTCGTTAACTACGCCACTAAAGACCCGCAGCTGCACTCTTCTCACTATAGAATGTTTTCGTGTCCATGGATATACGACCATTAATGACAAGTCAATCCTTCATAAGTGTTCGTAACCACAGATGGGTCAAATTACCGTTTTACCCCTATGTTACATCTTACTCCTTAAATATCACTGCTCCTCTAATGAACAGCCTGGTTATGGTCTGATTCCAGTGAGAGGGTGGGGCCCCTTGTTCAAATCTCGGAATCAGCATTTAAGAGAAATCTCATCTACTCCCTAAAGTCGGCGAGGGGTGAATTTCATCTTGTGAAGTTATGTTCCCAGCTTCCCATTTGGTCTCGTCCCCAAAATTGTAGGAATATTGAGTCGGCAACTCGGGCCACTCTCACCCATACATACAGATCAAAGGATGAGCCCTCACGGGTAGGAGTTCATAACTCACTCAAGATTGAGAATGAGTTGTTTGGTCATCCTATGATAGAAATCTCTTAGTCAACGACGTTACATTTAAAGATTGGCTATTCCGCAGTCCGGTCTTATACAAACTCATTGTATAGGATACCCCCACTCGTATGTCTGCACATGAACGACCTGGATCAAGTCGTCTGTAACATTTACATAGTGGGCCGTATCCATAGTGTTGCCAAGATAAGGTACCCAACCTTATTCATATACTATAGACTCTTTAGGTTATTCACGGAACATTATCCACTTGTATATCAGGGGTATATCAAATATATACCTAGTATATTAGAGGTATATCAAATATATACCCAATAGATATATTGTCCCGGTTACATGATAATAACTTTGGATGTTTAGTTTATTAGATTTTGGACAATGCAATGCTATGAATTCAACAACAAATTGATTGAATAAAACTTTATTGAATATACATTTGTTTTTACATAAATACAAACTACGAGTTTAGGGCAACACACCCAACATTATCACCTTCAACCATTGAAGCATTAATATGTCTAAAAGATTAGGGTCTAGCGTAGAAGATAATGCACAAAGAAGAAAATATTTATAAAAATGAGTGAAGAAATGGAAAAGCTGAAATCGTCAGTGTTGGAATTTAAGGACAATTGTTATTCCGAAGAATGATGTTTTTCTTAAATATTCATTACCATTTTATTCATATTGTATTTATTTATTTTGTTTGAAAAAAAATGCACACGATTAGCAAATAAGTATATATATATATATCTATATATGTTAATTATGTTAAATGTTAACATAATTAACATTCACCACTTCCCAACATTTTTGCTGGAAAGTAGTGAGGTGGAGAGGAGGAAGTTATTCCCACACTCTCTCTGTTCCCTCATACGTTAAAACCACTGTGCTTTTTGTGGTTTTGGTTGGCTGTTCCAATTAGGAGATTTTTTGCATAAAACACAAAAACTCTCTCTCTCTCTCACAATATCGGTTTTGTTTTTCTCTGTACGTCTCTTTCTCCAAGAAAGGATCCCACCATCTGGTTCTTGATCCTTGAGACATAGCAAGGTAACGTAGTGGTAGTGTCTATGTAACGCACCGAGTCCCTCAGGTTAGTTAGTCTCGAATCAAGAGATTTTTATTTAATTTTTAAATTAAACTTTAATTAAATTTGTACATATCGGGTTCCGCGGGATTGGTTTTATCTTAAGTAGGGGTGGGTTTCTTTTTCTCTTGGGCTTGGTCATGTTGGGCCTTTATTGGGTTGGTTTGCTTTTAAAAACAAAGGAAAAGGAAATTAAAAATAAAAATAAAAATAAAAATAAAAAACCAAAAGAAACCTAGCATCTCCTCCTCCTCTTTTGTGTTTCAGCCGTCACCCTCCCTATACTCTCAGCCGCCGCCCCTCACCGCCACGACAACAGCCGAACTCCGGTGACCCACGACGATTT
>NW_019104525.1:1109782-1126529 GCF_001995035.1 Momordica charantia
ACCCAACCTTATCCATATACTATAGACCCTTTAGGTTACTACTGGAACATTATCCACCTGTATATCGAATATATACACTGTATATCAAATATATATGTTGTATATTAAATATATATTGTATATCTGTTATATATTGTTCCAGTTACATGACATAACATCGGATGTTAGTTTATTGGATTTGAGTTAATGTAGTTCTATCAATAACAACTTTATTGAATGAATATTTGTTTTATGTTTACAAACCACGAGTTTAGGGCATAAAAACCAACAAACTTCCACTTGAACTAAACTCTAGTGGGGTGTACAAAAGCTAAAATCAACAGTGGGTTGTACAATAAAGTACAAATACAATAAACTAGGGTATGCACTATACCCTTTAGAAGTCTCTCACTTGCCCTAGACTATATTGTACATATCTCCTAGGCCTATACAATCTAGATGGCCCTCGAACACTTTAGCCGTAAAAGCCTTTGTAAACGAATCGGCAATGTTATGCTTCGAAGCGATCTTCGTGACGATCACGTCCTCTTATTGCACTATTTCTCGTATCAAGTGATATTTCCTCTCAATGTGTTTGCCTCTTTTATGACTTTGGAGTTCTTTAGAATTTGTCACTGCACCACTGTTATCACAATAAAGTGTGATGGGCAAAGTCATGTTTGGAACAACTTCCAAATCAGTTCAGAACTTTCTAAGCCACACAGCCTCTTTTGCTGCTTCACAAGCGACAACATATTCGACCTCCATTGTGGAGTCTACGATGCATCCTTATTTGATGCCCCGCCATACTACAGCTCCTCCATTAAGAGTGAACACTGATCCGGAAGTGGATTTCCTCGAACCTTTATCACTTTGGAAATTAGAGTCAGTGTATCCTGTAAGGATCAAATCCTTAGCGCCATACATAAGCATATAGTTCCTCGTTCTCCTAAGATACTTGAGGATACTTTTAACGGCAGTCCAATGATCATATCCTGGATTCGATTGATACCTACTGACAATCCCTACTGCATAGCAAATGTCAGGCCTAGTACACAATATGGCATACATCAGGCTGTCCACTGCTGAAGCATAAGGAATGCATCTCATATCCTCAACTTTTTGAGGTGTCTTAGGACATTGTTCTTTAGACAGAGAGATTCCATGTCTGAGAGGTAGTAAACCTTTTTTGGAATTTTGCATCGAATATCTGACAAGCATTTTGTCGATATAAGTTGCCTGAGACAGGGCTAGCGTTTTGTTTTTTCAATTCCTTATGATTTGAATCTCCAGAACAAACTGAGCGTCTCCCAAATCTTTCATTTGGAATTCAGTTGCTAGCCACTTCTTAATGTCAGTTAGGAAACCTTTGTCATTCCCAAGAGTATTCTTATAGACTTTAGCATGGCAACCGGGGAGAAGGTTTCCTTATAGTCCACCCCTTCCCTTTGGGTGTAATCCTTTGCCACGAGTCTAGCCTTAAAGGTTTGTACCTTTCCTTCGGCGTCTCGTTTTCTCTTGTAGATACACTTACAACCTATAGGTTTGATCCTATCAGGTTGATCTACAAGGTGCCAGACAGAATTGAAGTACAAGACTCCATTTCAAGGTCCATAGCTTTGATCCATTTGTTCTTATCAACATTTTCCATTGCCTTTTTGTATGTCAATAGATCCTCAACACCATCATCAGGTATGACGACCTGGGTTTCTTTTAAACCCACGTAACGATCAGATTGTGATACAATTCTCTCACTACGTCGAGGCACTTTCAACTCTTGAGATGGATGTGACTGACATCATGTACTAACGTCATCAACAACTCTTGTTGAAGTGCTAGCTTTATCAACAACTCTTGTTGATGTATTTGTAGCTTCATTGAAAATCTCATTTAACACAACCTTGCTTTGTGGTTTATGATCTCTAATGTTGTCTTCTTCTAAGAATGTAGCGTTTATCGATACAAACACTATGTTTTCTTGTGGATCGAAGAAGAGTCCACCTCTCGTTTCCTTGGGGTAACCTACGAATAGGCACACTTTTGAACTAGATTCCAGTTTCTTCGAGTTTGTCACTAACACATGTGCTGGACATCCCCAAATTTTGAAGTGACGTAAACTAGATTTACGTTCCCTCCATCATTCAAAAGATGTTTCAGAAACATTTTTTGATAGAACTGTGTTCAAAATGTATATTGCATAACCCCAAAATGAGGCAGGCAATTGAGCATAGCTCATCATAGATCGAACCATGTCTAACTGGGTTCTATTTCTCCTTTCTAATACATCATTTTGTTGAGGTGTACCAGGTGCTGAGAATTGGGATGTAACTCCATGTTCTACCATATAGTCCTGGAATCTTAAGTTCATATACTCTCCATCCCGATCAGATCGAAGTGTCTTTATCGTCTTACCTAATTGGTTCTCAACTTCAGTTTTGTACTCCTTAAACTTTTCAAGGGCTTCAGACTTATGTTGCATTAGGTAGAGATATCCATCCCTTGAATAATCATCTATGAAAGAGATGAAATACTCATACCCTCCCCTGGCTTTAACATTCATCGGACCTTAAAGATCTAAATGTACCAGCTCCAAGGGTTATTTGGCTCTCTAACCTTTTCCAGTAAAAGGTATTTTAGTCATCTTGACTTCAAGACAAGATTCACATGGAAGTAAGGAGTCATCTTCTAACTCGCTTAGAAGTCCACTCTTAACCAATCTCCCAATCCTATTGAGATTTATGTGGTCTAAATCTTAGGTGCCAAAGATAGGTATTTTCTTTTGGAGAAGTTCTTTGCCTTTTGTGTTAAGTTTTAGCATTTTTAAACAACTCTGTATTTAAAATTGTTGTAGTTATGGTTGGTCTTAACACATATAAGATGTTTTCAAGTTTTGCAGAACAAATGTTAACACCATTTTGTGAAATGAACACTTCATTTAATGAAAAAGAAATAGCATAACATTGTTCCAGTAGACAAGAAGTTGAAATTAAGTTCCTCTTTATTTTAGGAACTACATACACATTATCTAATAATATATATGTATTCTTGTCTAAAAACAACTTTAGGTCTCCCACTACGACTGCTGAGACGACATCTCTCGTTCCGACTTTGAGAGTCATCTCCGAAACATCAAGCTGCCTCGAGGAACTAATTCCCTGAAAATAAGAACAAACATGGTTAGTGGCTCCTGGATCCAATATCTAGGTAGAATCATCATTCTCCACTAAACATGTTTCAAGAACAAGTAAATTATATTTACCTTCTTTGGCTTTCTTCTTTTCGACCAAGTCTTTCGGGCAGTTTCTTTTCCAGTGCCCATCTATGTTGCAGTGGAAACATTTTCCTTTGTCTGCAACTTTGGCCTTGCCATTCTTGGTAGCAGTAGTAGCAGTAGGGTCAGCTTTCACCCCCTTACCATTGTTCTTCTTTTTCTTGAAAGTCTTAGTTCCAGAAGAAGAAAATGCAGATTTGGTTTCTGAGGTTGAACCTCGATGTAACCGTTTTGAGGTGACAACATTTGCTCCCCTTCCTGTCCCTTATTTTCCATAAGAGACTGAAAAATTTGTAGCCCATTTAAGAGCATTGTACTCGATCTTGTTTATCATAGCATTGCTACGAAACTGTAGGAAACTCTTCGGAAGAGATTCCAAGATAAAGTTGACCTGACTCCCCTCGTCTATGACAGCGCTGTTCACTTCTGCCACATTAAAGTGGACCATCAGATGGAGAACATGTTCTCGCACTGATGTTTCCTTTTTCATGCCGGAATTGTAAATGAACTTGAGGGCATCGTGTCGGGCTTGAATGGACGGCTGTCCAAACATGTCCTGCAACGAATCCATGATCTCCCTTGCGGTGACCATGCTCTCATGCTTCTTGGCGAGCACATCAGATATGTTTGCCAAGATGTAGACCTTGGCCTTGTCATTGGCCTTGTTCCATCTGTCATAGGCATCCCGACTGGCTCGGGCTGTATTAGGCGTGGGAGCCTGAGGATACTCATCAGTTAAGACGAACCTAAGATCATCTACCACGAATATCGTGTTAAGGTTCATTTTCCATTGTGTGTAATTTTTGCCGTTAAGTTTTTCTGTTGCAAGCAGGGCAATAACGAAAGTAGACATGCTGAAATATAACAAATCTATATTAGAAACTTGCACTACCCATTAAACCCAATCAAATTTAGCAAAAAGTAATAATGCACCCAATCAATCAAGATTACTTTTGCGACGATGCTTCAGTGATTTAGAGCAACAGCTACCGTAGGGAAGTCAGATACTCATTCACTGAATTGAGACATTCTCAACTAAATATTATACCAGAATAACTCTTATTCCTATAACAGTTAGTCACCGTTTGTTTGGTCAAGGAGTTACTAACAAACTTAATAACTTCTCATAAGTGTGACCTGCCATTTTCAGACCCCAGAGGTCCGCCCCAATAAGCCTGTCGTAGGGGAGTAGAAATATAGGTGCAAAACCTAAGAGACCTTATCCATTTTTGGAGTTCGCCCTAATTTTGATTCCATACAACAAGACCCTCCGTAGGGGTGGTCGCTCCAGGACGACGCGTAGGCCGTGTATGAAACCTCACGTTGCAAACCAATGGAGGAGACTGTAGGATGTGTTGTCACACGTCCTTATCCCACTTACTATAAATACTTTATCCATTCACCTTGGTATTGAACCATGCAAACACCTTCCGTAGGGAGGCCGCGCCCAGGGCGACATGAGGCCGAGCATAGAACTCACAGTGTGAACTTATACGGAGAATGTGAGTGAAAGAATGTATATATATACCACATATATCTCATATACTTGATATATTTTATATATACACCTAATCCTCCCACTTAGTATTTTACAACTGGGTTATTACTTAGGTAAAATCCGGCTAAATGAAATTATCTAAGTTTATTAGTTTGCCCAATATAACTTTTATATTGGATTTGTTTAACACTTAATGTTTTAGTTCATTAAACATTTTAACGAACTAACCACATTACTGCATGCTATAAAATATTGACTAATTCAACCCCCAGGTCGGTTCCCAGGTAGAGGTGTTCCCTTACGGTCAGCTTAAGTACTTAACCTAGACAAAACCTTCCTTAGACAAGGTTCCCTTATAGGCAATATTTTATATCTACCTTTTATTTCGTCATTTTAAACCTATTTAAAACCAAAATAAAAAGTATATATAACCTAGGATATAATCAATTCCAAACCCCTTGAAATTAATTATTAAAGACCTAGAGTTTGCATGCAATTCTTGATTATAGACTTTAATTTCTATTCACCAAACTTATAACACTTATACATTTAAAGAAATTGAAACTATAATCATGCATCAATGACATACATAAATATAACATTTATATCTACTAAAGTAGTGCATGCTCATTACAACTTTATTTTCATCTAATTAATACAACACTTATATTAATTAACCATGAAAATAACTCATGCTATCATACATTAGAACTATTATATGCATATATGCATGAACATGCTTAACCTATGGTGAGATTTTAAACTATATGGCATATTTTATGCAACATATACAACTAATTAAGTATACATTCAAAATGCATAATAATTGAATAGCAAAATAGATCGATTTTTGGCTTCCTATAAGAAGTGAAACAAAACTAAAAAAAAAAAAAACATTTTTTTTAAAACCAGGTGCCTAGGCGCCCGGACCCAGCGTCGAGGCGTCGTGGGACAGCGCCAAGGTGCTGCCCCACTGCTGCAAGCTCGAGCTCTTGAGTTTCTGCAGCTACGCCGCTTCCCAGTGTCGAGGCGCTATTCGCCTAGTTCCTCCGGTTTTTCTTCACTTTTCTGGTATTGTTTCACAGGACTAAACACCCAAAACAACAGGCTTTTACATTGATCGAATCAATGGAAAAACAGTAAATCTAATACCAAAAACTGAAAACATCGATTTGCAAACCACATATATCAAATGTATAGAAACAACCACTATTCTTTTCCTTGTTATTCAAAACAAGGTCGAAAGCAGAGCCTAGGCTCTAATACCAATTGAAGGGATCAGATCCCGTAGCGAAAACGCGCGAACAGGTATGCTTCGATCTTGTTTTAGAATTACAACAAAGAAAATACATAAGCATGAGTAAGTAGGAAGTTAGTGATATATACCTTTGAAGACACCTCTTCAATGTAGACACCCACGCCACCACAAAGTCTTCCTCGTTATCCTCTGGATATTAAAAACTCGGTTTGTAGGAACGATCTTATAATTGAAAGGGAAATTGAGAAATCGAGAAAAAGATTTTCTCGTTTAGAGTTTCGGAAACTCTATCAACCGACATTCGGACGAAGCAACTGAAAGAAAGGGGAGCACCTCGTTTTTTATAAGGGAGGAAGAGTGTTGGTGAAGTCACAACTTCCCCACTCACCACATGGTGGAAAGTGGGAAAACCATTAGAGGTTTTCCTCCCACCTTTCCTTCCTTTTTTTTTCTTTTTTTCTTTTTTTCTTTTATTTTAATTAAAACACATTTAATTAAAATAATAATTAATTAAATCTAATTTAATTAATTACAAAAAAGAATTATTAATTTAGTTAAATTAAATCTAATTTAATTTAACCAAATTAATATATCACATTAATTCAATTAATTTAATTAAATCACATTTAATTAAATTAATCTTAAATTAATCAATTATATTAGAATCAAATTTTAATATTTATCTTCCTCATAATTTTGAATCCAATTCAAAATTAACTTTATATTATAATGTATCAAAATACATTATATTAATTGCATCTCATACAATTAACCTTAATTCCCTTTAACTAATTTGAACAATTCAAATTCTTTTCAAGTCTAACTGTTCTTAACTATCCTATACGAGCTACCAAGCAAACCTAATGGACTCACAGATCGGAAACTCCAACGATACGAGATTAATTGATTAAACTCATTAACTATATTAATCAACATTCGTTAACTGTCGGTCACTCCACTAAAGACCCACAGTTGCACNCTCCAACGATACGAGATTAATTGATTAAACTCATTAACTATATTAATCAACATTCGTTAACTGTCGGTCACTCCACTAAAGACCCACAGTTGCACTCTTCTCACTGTAGATTATTTTGCTTCCATGGMTTTTTACCATTAATGGTAAGTCAATCCTTCAMGAGTGTTCGTAACCACAGTTCGGTCAAATTACCGTTTTACCCATGTGTTACATCTTGTACCTTAAGTACCACTGATTCTCTAATGAACAACCCGGTTATGGTCTAACCAATAACCGGAAGTCCCTCTCGGGCCAGTGAGAGGGTGGGCCCCTTGTTCAAGTCCTAGAATCTGCACTTAAGAGAACACTCATCTACTTACCCTAAAGTCGGGAAGGAGTGAGTTACATCTTATGTAGTTATGTTCACAGCTCCCCACTCAGTCTCGTCCTCAAAATGGTAGGCATATTGAGTCGGCAACTGGGGCCACTCTCACCCATACAAATCAAAGGACGAGCCCTAACAGGCAGGAGTCCATAACCCACTCAGGATTGAGATCAAGTTATCTAGTCATCCTATTGAAATATTAATCTATTAGCTAACATTGTTATAGCTAAAGATTAATTATTTCGCTGTCCGGTCTTATACAAACTCATTGTATAGGATACCCTCACTGGCATGTCTCCACACGAACGACCTAGATCAAGTTATTTGTAACTATTACAAAATGGGTCGTATCCATAGTGTTGCCAGGATAAGGTACCCAACCTTATCCATATACTATAGACCCTTTAGGTTACTACTGGAACATTATCCACCTGTATATCGAATATATACACTGTATATCAAATATATACGCTGTATATTAAATATATTATGTATATCTGTTATATATTGTTTCAGTTACATGACATAACCTTGGATGTTATTTTATTGGATTTGGGTTAATGTAGTTCTATCAATAACAACTTTATTGAATGAATATTTGTTTTATGTTTACAAACCACGAGTTTAGGGCATAAAACCCAACAAAACAGGCAATGGAAGATGTGGACAGTCAAAGCCATGGACTTGGAAATGGAGTCTATGTACTTCAATTCCGTTTGGGAACTTGTAGACCAACCTGACGGGGTAAGACCCATATGGTGCAAATGGATCTACAAAAGAAAACGAGACGCCAAAGGAAAGGTACAGATCTACAAGGCGAGGCTTCTGGCGAAAGGCTACACACAAAGGGAAGGAGTGGACTATGAAGAAACCTTCTCCCCTAGCTATGCTCAAGTCTATTAGAATTTGTTGCCACATATTATGACTATGAGATGTCGCAAATGGACGTCAAGACTGCCTTTCTGAATGGCAATCTTGAAGAAAGTATTTATATGTCTCAACCAAAGGGGTTCATAGCTCAAGGTCAAGAGCAAAAGGTTTGCAAGCTTAAACGGTCCATATATGGATTGAAACAAGCATCTCGATCTTGGAACATAAGGTTTAATATTGCGATCAAATCTTATGGTTTTGACCAAAATGTTGATGAGCCTTGTGTATACAAGAAGATTGTCAACAACACAATAGCCTTCTTAGTATTGTATGTGGATGATATCCTACTCATTCGGAATGATGTAGGATACCTCACTGACATAAAGAAGTGGCTAGCTACTGAGTTCCAAATGAAAGATTTGGGGGAAGCTCAATATGTCCTTGGCATCCAAATTCTGAGGGATAGCAAGAATAAAATACTAGCCCTGTCTCAAGCAACTTATATCGACAAGATGCTTGTTCGATATTCGATGCAGAATTCCAAGAATGTGCCTTTCAGGCATGGGATTCATCTCTCTAAGGAACAATGTCCTAAAACTCCTCAAGAAGTTGAGGATATGAGACGCATACACTATGCTTCAGCAGTGGGTAGCCTGATGTACGCTATGTTGTGCACTAGGCCTGACATTTGCTACGCAGTAGGGATGATCGGTAAGTATCAATCCAACCCAGGATATGATCACTGGACTGCTGTTAAGGGAATCCTCAAGTATCTTAGGAGAACAAGCTCATGTATGGCTCTAAGGATTTGATCCTTACAGGATACACTGACTCTGACTTCCAAACATGCAAGACATCTACATCGGGTCAGTATTCACTCTTAACAGAGGAACGGTAGTTTGTCGAAGCATCAAACAAGGATGCATAGCAGACTCCACGATGGAGGCTGAGTACGTTGCAGCTTGTGAAGCATCAAAAGAAGCTGTTTGGCTAAGGAAGTTCTTGACTGATTTGGAAGTCGTTCCAAATATGAACTTGCCCATCACACTTTACTGTGATAACAGTGGTGCTGTGGAAAATTCTAAAGAACCTCGAAGCCACAAGAGAGGCAAGCACATAGAAAGGAAGTACCACCTAATACGGGAGATAGTGTAACGAGGGGATGTGATTGTCACAAAGATTGCTTCGAAGCACAACATTGCTGATCCTTTTACAAAGGCACTCACGGCTAAAGTGTTTGAGGGTCATCTAGAGAGTCTAAGTCTACGAGCATTGTACGATTAGTCTAGGGCAAGTGGGAGAAGTGTAATGGGTATAGTGTATGTCCTAGTTTATTGTATTTTCCCTTTGCTTTATGATTATGTATACCACACTCGAGTTTAGTTCAAGTGGGAGTTTGTTGGGTGTGTTGCCCTAAACTCATAGTTTGTATTTTTTGTAAAAATAAATTTATATTCAATCAATTTGTTGTTGAATTCATAACATTGCAATTATCTAATCCAATAAACTAAACATCCAATGTTATTGTCATGTAACCTGGACAATATATATATTGGGTATGTATTTAATATACCCTCGATATACAAGTGGATAATGTCCCGGGAATAACCTGAAGGGTCTATGGTATATGGATAAAGCTAGGTATCTTATCCTGGCAACACTATGGATATGACCCACTTTGTAAATGTTACATACGACTCGATCCAAGTCGTTCGTTTGGAGACATACGAGTTGGGGTATCCTATACACTGAGTTTGTATAAGACCGGACCACGAAAATAGTCAATCTTTAGATGTAACGTCGTTGACTAACAAATTGCTATTTCAAAGGATGACCAGAGAACTCATTCTCAATCCTGAGTGATTTATGGACTCCTGCCCCTGAGGGCTCGTTCTTTGATCTGTATGGATGAGAGTGGCCCGAGTCGCCGACTCAACATTCCCATCATTTTGGGGACGAGACCGAGTGGGGAGCTGGGGACATAACTACACAAGATGACATTCACTCCTCCCCGACTTTAAGGGAGTAGATGAATGTTTTCTTTAGTGATGACTCCCGAACTTGAATAAGGGGCACCACCCTCTTACTGGTCTGAGAGAGACTTTTGGTTATTGATCGGACCATAATCGGGTTGTTCATTAGAAGATCAGCGGTACTTAAGGTACAAGATGTAACACAGGGATAAAACGGTAATTTGACCCATCTATGGTTACGAACACTCGTGAAGAATTAAATTGCCGTTAATGGTCGATACCCATGGACACAGAAGTATTCTTGAGTGAGAAGAGTTCACCTGCGGGTTTTTAGTGCAGTAACTCATAGTAACATATGTTGATTAAGGTGGTTAATGAGTTTAACCAATTAATCTCGTAACGTTGGAGCTTCTGATCTATGGGTCCATTAGGTCCCCTTGCTAGCTCATAAAGGATAATTAAGAACATTAAATCTTGGAAGCAATTTGAATTGGTCAAATTAAATTAAAGGGAATTTGAGTTAATTGTGTATGACATAATTTAATATGATGTATGTGATGATACATTAAAAACTATATATTATGAAAGAATTTAATTTAATTATATTTATTTAATTAATTAAATAAATAAGATTTAATTAATTATTAATTAAATTGAAATAGTTTTAATTTAATTAATTATTTAATTTATTTATTAAATTAAATATATTTAAATATATATATATATATGTTAAATGTTATTCAATATATATTTTGTTTTAAACACAGTGGTTTTAAATATATATTCAATAAAGTTATTCCCAATCTATATATATATGTTAAATGTTAACATAATTAACATTCACCACTTCCCAGCATTTTTGCTCGAAAGTGGTGAGGTGGAGAGTGGGAAGTTATTCTCAATCTCTCTCTCTTCCCTCATACGTTAAAACCACTGTGTTTTTTGTTGATTTGGTTGGTTGTTCCAATTAGGACATTTTTTGCATAGAACACAAAAACTCTCTCTCACACAGTATCGATTTTGTTTTTCTCTGTCGTCTTCTTCTCCAAGAAAGGATCCCACTATCTGGTTCTTGATCCTTGAGACATAGCAAGGTAACGTAGTGGTAGCGTCTAACTTTTGGGTTCGTGCATTCGGGAATACTTGTTCGTGCTAAAACAAATTTCATGCTCGAGGAAGAAGGGTTGTCAACAGTCTTCAAGCGTAAGTCGTTTTCTTCCTCCCGTGAGGTTTAACCTCTTTTTTAATCAAAACGTTTTGTTTTTAAAAATCGATATCGATTCGTTTCTAATTCGAGTTAAATCACAAATGATCAACTGCTTCCGCTTCGGATTCGATCCCTTGAATTTGTTATATCAAGCCTAATATGAGGTTAAGGTCAAGCTCGGTGTCAAACTAGGTTTGTTGCCATCTTGGCTCATTTGAACAAAATTTTAGCCTTCATTTCACTTCTTGAAGAATATACACAAAGATGGGCAAGTTGTAGATAACATGTTTGGTATGACTCAAATTTTATTTTATTTTATTTTTTTAATTAATTAGAGAAAGGTATACTTTAATTTGAAAAGTTAATTAATTTGAGTTTTATTTAAAAGAAAAATTTTAATTAATTGTTGAATTGAAGTAAAGCCTTTAAATAAAAAGAAATGTATTTTCTATTTTTCCTTCATCAAAATCCGAATGAACCTGACTTTTCTTCTTCCTGTTTTTCCTCCTCTTTTTTCTCTAAGTTACTTGACTTCAGCATGTTTAAGAAAAACGTTTCTAAGGGGAAAAGGGGAAAAATAGAATAGAGTAGAGAAAAGTGTGAATTGAAGCAAATTTTCCTAAAAAAAAAAAAAAACTTCGGGTGCATTTAGTTAATGATCTAAAAACAGAAATCTGAAAACAATGGATTCAATAGAAACAAAGTTGTATTCCTTGTTTTCATATATGTGTTTAGTAGCATATTTGAAAATTGAATCTCAATTCAAAAGCTGAAACAAATTCAAGATGTTATGTAATATATTCATAAGTCATTGGTTACCAACTAAATATTTAGTTTAATATAAAATATTATTAATTAATTTATTAACATAAATGTTATAAATTTCATTAGAATGAGTATTTTACAATATTATATAATTTATAATATATTATATTTTACCTGTTTTAATTTTAACAAAAATGAAATGAGTTTATAACATCTAATAGTGTATTTATCAAAGTTTTTTTATTTTTAAATATAACTTTGCATTTTAAAGTTTTGGATTCAAAATCTGAAAACACTAGAAACATAAAAAATAAAAATAAAAAAAAAAGTTGTTTTCAAAATTTCCACTATTTGGATTACAGAATCTGAAAACTTTTTTCAAAAACAACCCAGATATTCATTGAATTCATTTGATTCAGTGAATCTGAAAACAAGAAACGGGATCCGAATTCTCTACCAAACAAGCCCTTCAACGAACCCTTTCCCTCTTTAACCCTAGCCTTTCTTTTCTCATTCTCCTTTTTTTCCATCTCTTTCTCCCTCTTTAACCCTAGCCACTTCTTTTTCTTCTTTCTATTCTTTTTCTTTCTCCAATTCCACCATCTTCCTCCATCTCTTACCTCTTCTCCCTTCTTCTCATCTCAGATTCTGCTACATTCCAACGAACCGGCAGTGGCGGTAGGACCTATGACGGCAGCAGACTTCGACAACAAACAATATCACCAGCAACAGTAGCACGTCTTGAACAGCTACCTAGTTCCCGATGAGACCCATTCCAGGAGACCCGACGTGGCATCCTTCGAGCGGTAGCATCGTTGGTCCAGATCCCAGTAGCAGTAGACCTCGACGGCAGCACAGACCCACTTCGACGACCACACGACTACGACGACAATGATCTATGAGACCCGACTTGAACGACACCTAAACCCACAACCATTCTATTGGCTTTTTGGCCCTTAATCACAAATTAATTAATTTTAATTAATTAATTAATGTTTTGATGATAACAAACTTAATTTTATTTATTGACATTTTTAGTCTTTTAAAGTGTTTACAGCGTAGAGTTCGTTACAACGATTCCAACGACTATTAGATCATCCAAATCAAAGTTCAAATGGAAAAGTTATGATCGAATCAAGCTAGAAGCTGAGATGAGGACGTGGGAAAAGTTGACATGTGGCATGATGTTTAAAAAAAAAGAGAGAAAAGAAAAGAGGAAAAAAAATAGAAAAAAAAAAGCAAAGTAAGTTGAGGAAAGAGAAAACAGTAATATATATATATATATATATAAGTGTGTATATATATGTATGTAGTCATTTCACACCCACATTTATTATATTTTATATTATTATTATTATTATTTTATTCAATTAAATCTCAACCTTTGATTTTTAATGATTAAAGATCCAATTACTCAAATTTAATTTTCCTCATCTATTTAAACCTCTTATTCTCCCAAAATTTGAACAACAATTTTTCTCCTCATTTTCTCTCCAATTCCTCCATAGTCAATCTCTCTTCGAAACTTCAACTTTTATTCTAATTTCTTGAGAGATTTTATTTGAGAGATAGTGTGCTTCCAAATTTATTTTCCTTTAGCCATTTGGGGCTTTTAATTTGTAAGAATTTATCTTACAAATTTTGTGAGCTTGTACTTGTAAATCTACTCTTTTATAGAGTTTGTAAGCTCGTTCAATTTTAAAATCTTGAAAGGGTTGCTCTTGAGCCCGAAAAAGAGTATTTGTAACGTTTGACCTTGAACCGTGAAAAGGATCGAGTTTGTTCTTACTCCCAGAAAAAGAACATTATACCAGTTGGACTCTAAGCCATGGAAAGAGTCAAGTTCTTCAATGGAACACCTAAGAGGAGCTTGGGAAGTGGAGTAGGCCGGTGTTGCCGAACCACTATATAAATTTTCGGTGTCATTTTCTCTAACTTTCTCTTATTTAATTTATGCAATTAATTTTATATTTTTATTTGTTGCATGAATTAATTGCTATAATTTATTCTTCATGTTTATTGTGAATCTTTACATTAGAACTAAATATGATGCTTCAAATGTATTTATCATTAATTGTTAGAATTCATTGTGACTTTTAATTGTTACTTCTTAGTTCAACTACTTGATAATTCTTTCGGTGGTAGAATTAATTAGGGTGCTTGAATTTCTAAGTTATTGATTAATTTTGTGTTAAAATCATTTGTTCATAAAAAGTTTACTTATTTATTTAAATTGATCCACTGTGTTAAAAAGTTTAGAAATTGTGATTGAACCTTATTCACCCCCCTCTAGGGTTGTTGTACTGATCTAACAGTTGGAACCCTATTCACCCCCCTCTATGCATTTTTCTTTAGTAGTTTGTCATCATAAAAAAAGGGGAGATTATTGGCTTTTTGGCCCTTAATCTCAAATTAATTAATTAATGTTTTGATGATAACAAACTTATTTTTGTTTATTGATAATTTTAGTATTTCTAAAGTGTCCACAGCGTAGAGCTGGTTACAACGATTCCAACGACTATTAGATCATCCAAATCGGAGCTCAAACGAAGAAGTTACGATCGAAACAAGTTGGAAGGAAAAATATCCGAGAAGATGACGTGGACAGTTCGTAAGATGACAAGTGGCAAGCTTATTGTAATAATAATAATAATAATCAAGTTACCGTTGGTAACTTTTTCAAATAATAATAAAAAAAAAAGTTTTTATATTGTTTTTAATAAGAAGAGTTTTTTTTTTAAGTAAAAGTTGATTTTTTTTTTWAAAAAAAGAAAGATCTTGTTTTAAGCAATATTTTTTTAATGTAAAATAAATAAATATATATTTTAAGTAAATTTCTTTTGAAAAAAAGAGGGAAGATTTTATAAATAAATTTAAAATAAGTTCCTTTTAATTAGTAAAGCTGAGTTAAAAAAAAGGAAGAAATGTTGTTTTAAGAAAAGTCTTAAATTAAAGTTCTTTCTTTGAAAGAATAAATAAAAGGTTCAAAAGAAATTAAGATTTTGTTTTAAAATAAAGTTTTAGAAAGAAAATTAAAAAATTTGTTTTAATAAATAAAACTAAGTTTTTAAGCTAGGGTGTTGGCATAATGGTAATAGGCTTGGGTATTGACACTCGCAACCTAAATCAAGCCATTTATACTCTCAAGGTGATTAATTATTTTTTCTAATGGTCTTTGTGCCACTCATAATTGTTAATTCATATTTTATCATAAAATGTGAATTAAAAAGTTGAGACATTTAAAATAAAATAAAAACAATTTTTTTCTTTTTTGGATCGATAAAATATAATAGGATAATTTCTGACAAAATTTGGTAACCGTCTTCTAACAGGTGTCATAGGGTGTTAACACCTTCCATACGCTCAATTGATTCCAGAACCAAAAATCTGTTTTTCGCAAACCAATTATTTTAAAATAAGTGACCAATCACACCTCATGGATGGTTGGTGGCGACTCCAAACCCTTATCTCGAAAGAGACTTTTTAGAGGATGATGTCGATCGTTTTGCGTCTCGATAACGTTGCGACAGACATGTCTAGTAGTTTAGAAATTGAGAGGAGTCATATTACTCCAAAAATGTTTTTCTATGATTGTCCTTTTTAATATAGTATAGATTAAAATTATAATTAATTAATTTTCTTATTTAATTTATATTTTTATTAAAAGTTAATGCATTTTATAAGAGATATTAAAGACAAAATATACACCGCAACAATTCTAGAGAGTAAGATAAAATACTGTGACAACTTTAGGAGTAGTGATAAAGTACAAACTATGGTAGAATATGGGGATAGAGTTATAAGGATAGAATAATAGTTACTGTAGTAAACCTAAGTTTATAAAAGTGTCAAACAAACATGTTTTTAACTTAACTAATCCTACTCGCTTGAAAACAGGGAGCTAAACACCGTAAAAGGGTGTTTGACCCATGGGTTCGAAATCAGTAGCCTGAGTTTGTGTAGCTTGGGGGTTTGATGTTGAGGTGTTGTATAGCCTGGGTGCAGGTTTGAGTAGTCTGGGTTTGTGTAGTCTGTATTTGGGCTACAAGGCCTGGATTTTACAGAATTTTATTTGTTTTTTAGAAAGTGGTTAAATATTAGATATAATCTAATTAAATTTGTAGACGATTTTTTAGAAGGAAATTAATCTATCTATTTCGAAATTTGCATTTGTTAATTTATATATTTTTCAACCATAATTTTCTTTATTTTTTTGGTTGATTGTCACATAAGTTTAATTTTAAACTCAGAAAAATGTTTCACAATAATTTGGAGCAAGATACTCTAATTTTAGTCAATCAAATTGTTTTATTTGAAACAAATGTGAAGATATCATATACATAATACTTAGTACATTTAATTATAAATAGTTAAGATACTCACAAAATTAATTAGAAATAGTTAAGATATTCCATAAAATTAATTAGAAATACTTAATATATTCCACAAAATTAAATCATAGGTTCGTGAAATATCTAAGATAGTCAAGAAATTTACATAATAGACAACATACTTAATTAAAAGCTTCAAAAGTCTTGGAATACGTATTGGTTCATGAAATTAAATTGTATCCAACATGTAAT
>NW_019104525.1:1152561-1168218 GCF_001995035.1 Momordica charantia
AATAAACGAGCTACTACCTTTTTTGAATTAGTTCATTCTGATGTTTGGAGTCCGTGTCCTATTGAGTCCAAAGGTGGGTTTCGGTACTTTGTTACCTTTGTCGATGATTTTTCCCGTGTAACTTGGTTATATTTAATGAAACATTGTTCTGAGTTACTTTCTCATTTTCGTAACTTTCATGCTGAAATTCGAACTCAATTTGGTGGCTCTCTTAAAGTTCTACGAAGTGATAATGCTAAAGAATATTTTTTTGGAGCTCTCGGCTCTTATTTGAGTGAATATGGTATTCTTCACCAATCCTCTTGTGTCGATACTCCGTCTTAAAATGAAGTTGCAGAAAGAAAAAATAGACATCTTCTCGAAACAGCAAGGGCCTTAATGTTTCAAATGCATGTTCCAAAATATTTTTTGGCCGATGCTATTTCGACGGCTTGCTTCCTGATTAATCGTATGCCTTCATCAGTTCTTAAGGGTGAGATACCTTATCGTACTCTATGTCCTATGCAACCTTTATTTCCTATTAAACCTAAAATATTTGGTTGCACCTGTTTTGTTCGTGATGTTCGCCCTCAGCTCACCAAATTGGACCCTAAGTCCTTGAAATGCATTTTCCTTGGTTATTCTCGTGTTCAAAAAGGGTATCGATGTTATTGTCCTGATCTCAATAGATATCTTGTCTCTCCCGATGTTACATTCTTTGAAAATACTCCCTTTTTCATCATCTTTGAGTACCAGTCAGGGGGGGAGTTCACAAGAAGATGATGACTTTCTTGTATGTTTCATTGTCTCTCCTTCCACTGAAGAGCTTCCTAGCAATACATCTTCCTATGTGCCTAATCCTTCTATTTCCACCATTACTCAAGTTTATTCTCGTCGGCAACCTCCTACGGACTCATGTCCTATACCAGCAGCTTCTTCGCCCGAGGATCCAGGAATAAGTGATGACCTTCCAATTGCTCTTAGAAAAGGTAAGCGTAAATGTACTTATCCTGTTTCTTCTTTTGTCTCATATAACCATTTGTCCTCACCTACTTGTTCGTTTCTTGCATCACTTGAGTCTGTATCTGTTCCTAAAACTGTTCATGAAGCTTTGTCTCATCCTGGTTGGCGGGCTGCTATGTTGGAGGAAATGACTGCCTTAGATGACAATGGTACTTGGGATTTAGTGTCTCTTCCTGCAGAAAAAAAAAACCTATCGGTTGTAAATGGGTGTTTGCTGTTAAAGTTCATCCTGATGGATCTATTGCCCGTTTGAAAGCTCGCCTTGTTGCTAAAGGATACGCGCAGACTTATGGAATTGATTATRGTGATACTTTTTCTCCGGTTGCTAAATTGACTTCTGTTAGGTTATTCATTTCCTTGGCATCTATTCACCATTGGCCGTTACATCAGCTTGATATTAAAAATGYCTTCCTCCATGGTGATCTTCAAGAGGAAGTGTATATGGAGCAACCACCAGGGTTTGTTGCTCAGGGGGAGAATGGAAAGGTATGTCGTCTTCGTAAATCCTTATATTGGTTGAAACAAAGTCCACGAGCATGGTTTGGAAAATTCAGTCAGGTGGTTGAGAACTTTGGAATGAAGAAGAGTAAGTCGGACCATTCTGTCTTCTATAAACAAACTGAGTCTGGTGTTATCTTACTGGTTGTATATGTTGATRATATTGTGATTACTGGTMATGMTTCATCAGRCATCCTATCACTCAAAACTTTCCTTCATAGTCAATTTCATACGAAGGATTTGGGAGTGCTAAAATATTTCTTAGGAATTGAGGTAATAAGGAGCAAGAAGGGGATTCTCTTATCACAGAGGAAATATGTACTTGACCTGTTAACTGAAACAGGAAAGTTAGCTGCTAAGCCGCGTAGTACCCCAATGATACCTAATTTACAACTTACAAAGGAAGGGGAGTTGTTGAAAGATCCTGAGAAGTATAGGAGATTAGTAGGGAAGTTGAATTATCTTACGGTTACGAGGCCAGACATAGCTTATCCAGGTAGTATTATGAGTCAGTTTATGAGTTTTCCTACGACTGACCATTGGATCGCATTGGAACATATTTTATGTTATTTGAAAGGTGCTCCAGGACGTGGTTTGTTATATAAAGATCATGGTCATCTTAATATTGAATGTTTTTCAGATGCTGATTGGGCAGGTTTTAAGGAAGATAGAAGATCAACCTCAGGATATTGTGTATTTGTCGGAGGTAATTTAGTTTCTTGGAAAAGTAAGAAACAAAACGTGGTKTCRCGTTCGAGTGCTGAATCAGAATATAGAGCTATGRCACAGTCGGTGTGTGAATTAGTATGGATACATCAGCTTCTGACTGAATTGGGATTTGRCATCACCACTCCAATRAAACTTTGGTGTGATAATCAAGCAGCTCTTCATATTGCATCTAATCCAGTATTTCATGAACGAACCAAACACATTGAAGTTGATTGTCATTATGTACGTGAGAAAATACAGCAAGGATTGGTGGCTACAGGGTATGTGAAGACTGGAGAKMAGCTAGGAGATATCTTTACTAAAGCATTGAATGAAGCACGAATAGATTATTTGTCTAACAAGTTGGGCATGATTAACATATATGCACCAACTTGAGGGGGAGTGTTAGAGTATATATTAGTATATTTTATATTCTTGTATTAATATTAATTTGTCATTTACCTTCTCCTTATAGGATTAGGTCAACCTAGTATATTTGTCTATATATATAGACTTTAATAATGAGAATACTGAACATTGGATTCTCTCCAACCTTAGTCTCTACACGCCTCAACAACACTGGTCCGAACATATCCGTGCCGACATGCGTCCGACACAGACACTCTGCCTAAAATGGAGTGTCCGTGCTTCATAGCTGTTTGGAGTTTGTAATCTCACAGTTCTTTTATCACAAGCTCACTTATCAAAGACCTTCAAAGCCCCATCTCACCTACCTCTCCAACAGAGTTGTTCCAAGCCATCGGGAAAGATTCCTATTCAAAGGAGATCAAATTCTTTCGATGGGAAACTAGCCTCCATGCATTAAATACGCACGACAAGCTCCAGAGAAGAATGCCATTCATGGCTTTATTGCCTCATCGGTGTCCTCTTTGTAAATGCACAAGGAATCCATAGGGCATGTCTTCATCACTTGCCCTTTTACCATAGGTCTACGGGACAAAATTTTACCCCTCTTTTGCTGGCCGATCGCTCTCCCCACAAACATGACGCTCCTACATGCTACTACCTTCCTTGGTCATCCATTTATAAATGAGAAAAGATGCCTATGACTCCATTTTATCTGGGCTTTACTATGGACTACTTGGACTGAATGCAACCAGAGGATCTTCGTAACAAAGGAGGTTACTCTACATGCCACCTTTGAATCTATAGCTTTTTTGGCTATCACTTGGTGTAAATGTTCTCCCCATTTCATCCTATCGATGAAATTGTTTCCTTTAAAAAAAATACTATTGCTGATATCAAATTCATCTTCAAAGTCTGAACAATTTTTCCGAAGGAACTAGAAGCCTTCTACTGCTGCTTGGTGGAGTTGAAATAACATTGGGAGAGAGACGAACTAACTTCACTGATTCGAGGCTTCTTTATATTTTTTTATGACTTATTTAAGAAGATTTCGAAAGACCATCTTCAAACATTTGCTCACCTTATTAAAGGCCACATTTAAATTCAAAGGGACTTTCTTCCATTTTCTCGATAATTCACCCTTATAGCTCTACCATCATTCCATTTTCATTAGATATTTGTCTATCATGAAGCATTTGGTTGTTGAACTGGAAAAATTATAAAATTTGTATAATGATAGCATATTAATCATTTTTTTCCCTCTTGGGTTGTTATTTTACCCTAACTTTTGACAAACTTTGTCCTATGTTTGTTTCTTGTTAAAGGTATGCTGCTGTTTTTGCCTCATTTGTTGCTGGTATGGGTTGTTTGGCTAGTACTGACTTTAGCGCAAGGCTCCTGGCTTCCCTTGCTAAAACCTTTGAGGTGAGCTTACATGCTGAATACATATTTGGTTTTACATGGAGGTAGAGACTTCTGCTAAAATTCGATAATTATTAAGAAAATCATATGATTTTTTTCTCTTTCCAGGACGAATACCTCAAAGAAGATAATCTTTCTTTACGAAATCTTACACTATTGCTTTCCTATTTATGCGTATTTGGAGTTTGTGCCAGGTAGGTGCAAATTATTGTTTGTTTGATGGAAGTTTTTTTTCTCTCTCTGTTTCTTTTTTAAATGCATGATAATTCTAATGGAGTGTATATTTAGATAATTTGTTCCCCCAGGGGATTCCTATTTAAATGGTTAAATCTTCATGGGAATCTGCATTTTAAGAACATCAACACAAACCGGCATGTTCCGTCCTACGGAGGATGGATTATCATATGTGATCTTCCTCTACACCTATGGAATGACACAATTGTTCCATTTATTGGAGATTGTTGTGGCGGTTTCTTGGCTATCTCTGGGGCATCATCTAGCCTCAGGGATCTTATGGAACTTAAGATAAAGGTCAAAGGCAACAACACTGGTTTTATCCCGGCCTCCATTGAACTCCCTCCTTCCCTCACACACGAAGACGCCATCACTGTCCACATCGACCCCTTCTTCATTGCAGAGAAGTTGGTGGGTCGCCGCCACTTTGCTCGCGCTGACCAGAGAAAACCCATCAAAGAGTCGCCGGAAAACCCCCCTTTGATGCCGGACTCCCATCGGAGCTGATCGCTGCACTGTAGCAGAGACCGGCCCAATCGGTCAGAACTCTTTTATCGAGGCCTCTGTCATCACTGGACTTCAGACCTCACCTGCTGCCCCACCACAGACATCCCTGACAAATTCCAGAGCGAAGGAAAAAGTTAATGACATCTCTGCACCTCTTCCCTCGAGCTCCACAGACTGAGTACAACTCCCATTAATTCTTCATGTAAATGGTAAACATGTGACTGTTAGGGATAAGCAGCCTCCTTCATCATTTTTCCATAAACGAAAACCTAACCCCCTACCATAAGCCCATTACAAGACGACTTAGAGGAGCTGGATTACTTTTCCAGCCCTCTTCTCGAAGAAAGCCCAAAATTGCCCTCCTGCAGCAGTCCACACACTCCCATCATCCCTACCATTCTCTTTGGCGATTTGCCCACCCACGAGGATGTTGACATCCCTCCCATCAGCCACCCTTCTGAAAAATCACACAACCCACCAAGCCCAAGTTTGGACTCTGCAGCACTGAAACCTCTGGCCGCTGACCCTATAAACATTGATTTTGTCGATAAGGACGTGGCAAATGCCTTCCTTTCCCCTGACCGTTTTAAGCGTTTCCTTGACAAATACTTGCAAAATCTGGGACTTTGCATCATGGCCATTCCACCGACAATACCTATTATCAAGCCACAGCCTAAAGCTCACAAATCTAAGGCCGAAAATAGAGAACTAAAGAATCTCTCCACATCTATCAACTATGAAAAGAGGAAGATTCCTGAAGGGGGGCCCTCATCAATTAGATGAAGCTTCTATCCTAGAATGTTCGAGGGTTGGGCTCATGGAAGAAAAGAGCCCTCATAAAACAGACCATTTCCCGTCTTAATCCAAACCTTCCTCTGTGATAATCAGTGGATTTTAGCAGGATACTTCAATGTTTCCAGATGGTCTTGGGAGAAATCTCATGGCAGACCCCTCACCAGAAGCATGAAACTCTTTAATTCTTTCATTGAGGACTCCAACCTCACTGGCATACCCTTGAGCAATGGGAAGTATACTTGGTCTAACAATAGGTCCTTTTCCCTCATTGACGTATTTCTCCTCTCTCATGGCTGCATCAATAGATTTGGCTTACCATTGGCTAAGAGAATGGACAAAACTACCTCTGATCACTTCCCCATTCTCTTGGACTTTGGGCAAAAGAGCTGGGGCCCAGTCCTTTTAGATTTGAGAACATGTGGTTGGGCCATAAATCTTTCCAACCGTACGTTGATAATTGGTGGCAAAACAAACCCTCTTTTGGATGGTCAGGACATGGCTTGATGATGAAGCTCAAATCCCTAAAGCTTGCTTTGAAAGTCTGGAACAAGGAGCACTTCGGTTGCTTGCAACCACAGAAGGACAGCATCATCAAGCTGCTGAATTCTTTCGACGAGCTCGAAGGACAAAGCCCCCTTTTACCAGGCCAAATCTTGGAAAGGAACAAGGCTAGGGATGACCTACTCGCCCTAGCTGCACAGGAAGAAGTTTTCTGGCACCAAAAATGTAAACTGAACTGGTTGAGGGAAGGGGATGAAAACACAAAGTTCTTCCATAGATTCCTTGATAACAAAAGAAGAAGAAACACTATCACTGAAATTCTTTCCAGAGATGGTACCAGCCTTACACACATCAACAATATTGAAAAGGAATTTATAGATTTATACACCTCTCTTTATACTAGAAAGGAAGGTCAGAGAAGCTGCCCCACAAACCTGCCATGGGACCTGATCACACATGAGAACAGCGCCATGTTCGAGATGAAATCCACAAGGCGGTTAACTCCCTTGGATCCGACAAAGCCCCCGAGCCGGATGGATTCACTGCAGAGTTTTTCAAAAAATCATGGAACACCATCAAGTCTGATATTTTGGTCATGTTCCAAGATTTTTTTAAAAATGGGATCATCAAACCCGCCCTAAATGAGACTTACATATCCCTTTCCCAAAAGGAAAGGTGCCAAGACTGTCCATGATTTCCGGCCTATCAGCCTCATCCCATGCGCCTATAAAATTATTGCTAGGGTCCTCTCCGAGAGGCTAAAAAAGGTGCTATCTAGTACCATCACGGAGTACCAATCTGCCTTCGTAGAGGGACGACAGATTCTCGACTCCTCCCTCATTGCTAATGAGATTGTTGATGATTGGCATGCTCGGAATCATAAAGGAGCAGTGATACAACTTGATCCCGAGAAAGCCTTTGATATGGTTGATTGGGATTTCTTAGACACTGTGATGTACCACAAAGGTTTTGGGAATAAATGGAGGAAATGGATCCAGGCATGTATATCAACAACGAGCTTCTCCATTATTATCAATGGCAAAGCTAGAGGCAAGTTCACAGCTACCAGAGGCCTAAGACAAGGGACCCACTCTCCCCTTTCCTCTTCATTATGATCACCGATGTCCTAAGTCGTATGCTCACCCATGGAGAAAGTCGAGGCCAAATAGAAGGTTACTCATCTAGATGTGGCTTGATTAAAATTAACCATCTTCGTTTTGCAGATGACACGCTCCTTTTTACTAGTATGGATTGCTCAAAGATCACGAATCTCCAAAAAATTATCAAATCTTTTGAGGTTGCCTCGGGTCTCAACATCAACTACAGCAAATACGGTGTCTATGGAGTCTCCATTGATCCACAGATCACTACTCTCCTCGCAAAGGCTTGGGGATGCAAAATAGGCGCTTGCCCTTGCACTTATTTGGGTCTCCCCTTAAACGGAAATCCTAGGAAGGATTCCTTTTGGCATCCCATCATCGAAAAATTACAGAACCGGTTGAGCAGATGGAGCAACAACTTTATATCAAAAGGGGGAAGGCACACTATCCTTCAATCTGTTTTATCCAACCTTCCCACTTATTACCTTTCTCTTTTCAGCTTGCCAAGAAAGGTGGCAGACCAAATCAGCAAAATCTTTCGGGATTTCTTATGGGAAGGACCAATTACAAACGGCAAGCCCCATCTTGTTAATTGGAACCATGTCCAGCTTCCCTTGATTGATGGTGGCCTGGGCGTTGGCAACATCAAACACAAGAATAATGCTCTGCTCTCCAAGTGGATTTGGCGATTCATAAATGAGAAAAACCACCTTTGGAGAACTTTCATTTCTGCAAAATATATGAGATCTTCCACAGACGCTTGGCCCACAATCTACTCAACTGGCTACAAAGGCCCGTGGATATCCATCCAACAACAAACACACTTAATCAAGGACTTTGCTCACTGCAAAGTGGGGGAAGAAAGGCATTGCTGTTTTTGGAGGGATAGATGGCACCCCCTGGGGCCATTAGCCAGCCTTTACCCAAAGCTTTTTGCCCTAACCACAAACAGAGACGCCAGAATTGGTGATCATTGGGACAAGGTTACCTCTTGTTGGGTATATAGCTTCCATAGACTTTTTAAAGACGAGGAATTCGATGACTGGCTTCACCTATCACTCATAATTGATGAAATTGTCCCTTCCCCTGGTGAAGACAAATGGTTTTGGCCTCTTGATCCAAGTAAAGCCTTCACTACCAGCTTTGTCTTCAAGCTCCTGTCATCGGTCGGTACCCACAATGGATCCTCCCTTTGCCCCACTCTTTGGCAAGATAAATGTCCCAAAAAGGTTAAGTTTTTCTGCTGGGAACTCAGTCACGGGGCCGTGAACACTTTTGATCGAATTCAGAAGAGGCTACCACACATCTCTCTCTCTCCAAGTTGCTGCCACCTCTGTTTCAGTGCATCGGAGTCAGTGGGACATCTCTTTATCAGCTGCAACTTTGCATCAAAATTTTGGGGACATCTTCTATCCATCTTCGGCTAGAAGACAGCTCTTCATAACGTACCATCCATCTTCCTTGACTGTCTCTTGGCTGGCCATCCATTCAAAAAGAACAGAGCTACTCTTTGGATCCTTTTCATCAAAGCCTTCCTTTGGAGTTTATGGCTTGAAAGGAACAGCAGAGTCTTTAACAACAAATCTGTTTCTTTTGATTCTTTTTTGGATAGAGTGACTGTACTTGCTTTTGGTTGGTGTAAAAGTTTATATTCACCCTTCACTTCTTACACCCTTAACGACCTTTTCATCAATTGGAAGGCGTTTTTGTAACTGCCCTTGTGGCATTTTGTATATTTCATATCATCAATGAAATACTCATTTCATATCAAATTTTTTTTTTCAAGAATGCCTCATAATTTATAAAACAACAAATATTAAAATTTATAGTTTAGATAGACGTAAACATCACAGCAATTTATCTTTAGTTTCACATGCACATATTTAGGTTTAGTTAGTTTTTTTTTTAATTTTAATTTATATATATATATATATATATATATAATATAATATAAGAAAAAAAAGAATTGTTAAGAAATCCTTGAGAGTTGGTTATAAGAACCTTGCTAACAAACAAGACCCATAGAACACAATCTGAAAAACCCCAAAAACAATTATGGAATCAACCCAAGGAAAAGTTTTAGAATGGATTACCTTGATGATCAGTATAACGAGCAGAGAAAACTCGTTTCTAAACTTGTGATTCGAATCACTCCTCAAGAGGTTTGATCAACGCCACTGGAATAATCCTAACATGCAAATTTTAAAGTCATAAGAAATTGCACAAGATATGGGAGATAAAAGCTCTCAACCAAGCTAATGAGAAAACTCACTTTTCATTCAACTTCAAATTGTAGTGAATTGTTCCAACATCTTGCACATCTTCCTTTAAGTCCTTTGTCGAGCTTACCAACGCTTGAACACGAAGTAGTAAGGCTTGTTGAAGTTTCCGAGCTTTTGATCTTGTAATCGGTCCGTGAGGCATGACAAAGGGAGTTCTTTGTTCATATCAAGAATAAATGGAGCTGAGCCCCATTCCGTCCCGGCAGGAAACGTAACACTCGTATTATCAATTATGTAAAGCTTCTACCTGATTTGAAGAGAAGATTTATGTACTATTGACCAATGACCTCTTATTTGCCTCCCATTTGGAACATTGTTGCTTTTCAACTACTTAGAGTTGGCTGATTGATAAGTTCTATAGGGGCTGCTTTTATTTGTTCTTGTATTTTGTATGATCATCTATTTCATTATACTATGAATATAATCACATCTTTCTAATAACTGTTGTATCTTTTGACACTTGTCAGTGATCTAATCTATGATTTTCTGAATATACTGAGCAAGCGGTTGACAGAAATTGATGTTTCCACCATCCTGACAGTCTTACAATGTAAGTTGAGTGCAAGTTAGATATAATTCCTTTAGGGCATCATCTCCTTGAATTTTTAATCTACGAGTCTTATTTCACTTGGAATTTGGATTTTGGCGTACTTTTCAAAATGTTTAGGTCCTAGTTATATTTTAAATTTATTATCCTTTTTTTCTGAAGATTTTGTTGTTAGTGGTACCATTCCTAGTGATTCCTTGAACATTGATCGCCTCAAGGTTGTGCATTACGGTGAAAGGCCTGCCCTTGCATTTAACCACTTAAAATTAATATATTAAGTAGTTTCATAAGTTTCCTCATTGGCAAAGGTTGTTGAGTTTGGTGGTTGTCCTTCAAATATTGTGAAAATTAAAAAATATGGAGACTTCTCAGTGTACATGTGTGTGTGTGTGTGTGTGTATATATATATATGTAAAAAAGAAGATGCATTAGATCATGTTTATTTTGTAGTTTTCCTGGTGCGGAGCAGAAAAATTTGGGTTGGGTTTCATCTTGAATTTGGCTATGAATGGATGTTAATGTAATGGATAGAGGATTCTAAGCTTCAAAAATTCTTGTATTTTCTAACAAAAATATCATTCTAAATGATTGTCTACGACTCCAATGTTGTAAAATTTTTGGCAACAGAATATTGGTATATAACTTAAACCATCTTGAATTCGACAGGTTGTGGAATGAAAATAAGGGGTGATGATCCCACTGCAATGAAGAATTTTATTATTAGTGTTCAAAGTAAGGTTAATGAATTAAAGTCAGCCTCTGGAGATGGTCCACAAAATATCAATGGAAGGAGAGTGAGTCTCTGGATAAGTAATATTTCGTTTACCTGTGTCTTTTAGTCAAATTTTTTAATGTTATAAATTATAATGTTCATGAATGCAGATGGAGTTCATGCTTGAGACCATATGTGACATCAAGAATAACAAGAAAAGACATAAGGATGATCCTGCACACCATACACGGATAAAGAAATGGCTACAAAAGGTCTTGCTTGTTCTCTCTTTAGTGGTTACCGTATTTTGAAGTGTAGATCTCTACTTGCTAGATAGTTGCATTTTATAGAGTCAATATTTTACTTCAAAAGTAGACCTGATGATTTATTAGGGTCAAGTGGGATAGATTTGTTGGTCTAATAATGCAACAGACAGTGAAATACTCAATTTGAGATTTTTAGTGAAATACTCAATTTGAGATTTTCTTTTCTTTCTTACAGGTTTCTCTACAATATTTGGTTGTCATAGAGTTCATAAGATTATAAAATTTTAATACCTCAAGTAGGTGTCCATCAACATAAGCATAGCTCAATGGTTAAGGCATTTAGTCATTCCCTTGAAGTCGGAGATTTAAATTCCCACCTATTCTCACGTTTGTTATACTAAAAAAAAACTCAAATTGGTGGCAACTACGAGTTTACGACCTTACTTGAACACGATCTATTTTATAGGTTGCACATCTGCGATCTAGAGTTTTAAGGTGGCCACTATGAGTTTGAACTCATTTTCTCTCACCAAAGTCCCTCCACCTTTTTGTCACATGGCCCAATGCTGCAAGGCCAACTCATTGTTGTTTGCTCCATTTTGAGTCTTTTAATGAGTCATAACCTTATAACTAGAAGTGACTTGGGTTTGCCATGGGAAGTAGGATAGTATATTGTGAGGTATTATACTCACTTTTGGAATGTATATACAAAGAAACAAGCCCGAAGGCGTTACAAGCACTCCACCAATTCGAGAGGGTGGGTGTTCTCTCCAAAACCGCTACTGAGCACTCATTTCCAAGATGCTCTCCCCTTGCTCCCAGACCTTCTTTTCTACTCCCCTACTATTCTATTCATGGGCCCCACTCTCCCAAAACCGTTATTTCTTTCCCTTTGTACAAGTTACTCGATTGCCCCTAAACAATCCCCTTTCTACCCCTCCTATAATATGTTTTCTCAATCGGAGGCCTAACAATTGCCCCCCGTTCACATCCAGCTTGTCCTCAAGTGGGAAATCACGAAATTGGTGCTGCATAGTGTGGTAAGTCTCCCAAGTAGCTTCTTCTTCAGGTAAGCCCCTCCATTTAACTAGGGCTTCTTGCTCTCCAGTATGCTCATTGATGCCTGTCGCAAATACCTCCTCTGGCTCTGCCATCCATTCCAAGTCATCCGTCAGTTGCGGGGGGGAAGGTGTTGCACCGGTAGGTTGTCTCCAACTGCTTTATTGAGCTGGGAGACATGGAAAACCGGGTGAATAGTGACCTCTGTAGGCAATTCCAATCGATAAGCCACCTTGCCGATGCGCTGTAAAATGCGGTATGGGCCAAAGAACTTAGCAGCCAGCTTCTCATTCCGTTTCTTAGCCAGAGATTTCTGTCGATAGGGCCTAATCTTTAAGGATACTTCATCGCCCACGTTGAGCTCCTTTTCAGTGCGGTGGCTATCCGCCATCTTCTTCATCCGGTTTTGAGCGCGCAAGAGGTTGTCTTTTGAGAGCAGCCAGGGCAATGTCTCGGTCAGCCAGCTGCTGATCCAAAGTGGCATTTGTTGTCTTTTGACTGCCATAGGACAAGAGAGGCGAGGGTGGGTGTCCATACACGGCCTGGAATGGCGTTGCTCCAAGAGAGCTGTGAAAGGTGGTGTTGTACCGGCCCACGACAGCCATTGTCCCCATGTTCTTGGCGCCTCACTACAGAAACAACGTAGATAAGTTTCCGACACTTATTCACGATTTCTGTTTGGCCATCCGTTTGTGGATGGTAGGCCGTGCTTCTCTTCAACTTGGTCCCTTGAGTTCGGAACAATTATGTCCATAAATTTGTTCCAGAAATTACTAAGGAAGATTTTGTCTCTGTCTGATATGATGGATTGAGGGAATCCATGGAGGCGAACCACTTCCTTGACAAACGCAGCAGCAACCGTCTTGGCGGTAAAGGGGTGACACAGTGAAATAAATGAGCATACTTGCTCAGGCAATCCACCACAACAAACACGGTGTCATGTCCGACTGATTTAGGCAATCCCTCTGTGAAGTCCATGGTGATGTCTTCCCATATGTGGTAGGTATTACTAATGGTTGCAGCAAACCCGCCGGTGAGACCATCAAGGTCTTGTTCCGCTGACAAACAAAGCATTCCTCCACAAACTTTTTGTTGTCCGTCTTCATCCCAGGCCAATATAATTCACCGGTGATTCGCTTATATGTTCGCAAGAAGCCAGAGTGTCCTCCCATAATGGAATTATGGTACAAATGTAGAATTGCTGGCTTTAAGGTTGATGTGCTGGGTATAGCCAGTCGACTCTTGTAGTGTAACACCCCATGTTACAAGCTATATTTGGGGTGACTATCCGGATCTGTCATTAGGTTAGCGATGATCTTGGACATCGTGGGATCTGCTTGGACCTCTACTTTCAGGATTTCGACATCTAACAAGGTAGGCACGGATAGAACCTCGAGGTACGGGTCAGAGGGTAGTCTAGAAAGGGCGTCGGCAGCCTTGTTCTCCAATCCGGGCTTGTACTGAATTTCGAAATCATAGCCCTGGAGTTTGGACACCCATTTCTGGTACTCGGGCTGGACTATACGTTGTTCAAGAAGATACTTGAGTGCTCGCTGATCTGTCTGCACAATGAAACGCTGGCCTAGCAAGTAAGGACGCCATTTCTGGATGGCCAAGGTTACGACCATTAACTCGCGCTCATAGACGGATTTAGCTTCCCCTTGGCCTCTGTTCTTTCATGAGAACTGCCCCTAAGCCGGTTCAGAGGCGTCGGTTTCAACCACGAAAGGCAGGTTGAAATCAGGCAAGGCAAGGACAGGCAACGTTACCATGGCTGTCTTTAGCGCCTCAAAGGCTTCGGTAGCTTGTGGTGTCCACTCAAAGGAGTCTTTTTATAACAGTTGAGTGAGAGGCGTTGCGAGAGTCCCATAGTTCATGACGAACTTCCTGTAGTACCCGGTTAGCCCAAGGAATCCTCTTAGCTCTTGAAAATTAGTTGGTATCGGCCACTGTAGCATTGCCCTGATTTTTTCCGGATCGGCCTCTACTCCTTCCGCTGAGACCCAATGTCTCAAGTACTCCACCCTATCTTGAGCGAAGCTGCACTTCCTCATGTTGGCGTAAAGAGAATTGTCTCGCAATAAGTTGAAAACCATAGTCAAGTGAGCGACGTGATTGTTCGTCAAGGTTGTACACTAAAATGTCATAAAAAAACACGAGGACAAATTTGCGGAGGAAGGGTCGGAATACCTGATTCATCAAAGACTGGAAGGTTGCTGGCGCATTAGTCAGCCCAAAAGGCATGACGAGGAACTCATAGTGTCCCTCATGGGTTCTGAAAGCGGTCTTCTGCACGTCTTCAGGTGCCATACGAATCTGGTGGTACCCCGACCTTATATCTATTTTCGAATAGATGTGGGATGCATGGAGCTCATCCAAAAGTTCATCGATAACCGGGATGGGGAATTTATCTGGCACCGTGACGTTATTCAATGCTCGGTAATCTACACAGAACCTCCAACTCCCGTCCTTCTTCTTTACTAAAATCACCGGGCTAGAGTAAGGGCTCACACTTGGTTGAATCAGTCCCTTTTGAATCATCTCATCAATCATTTTTTTCGATCTCTGCTTTCTGTGCGTAGGCATAACGATAGGTCTGACATTCAATGGTGGCTCCCCCTCTTTAATAAGGATCTTGTGGTCAATGGGACGCGGTGGAGGCATTTGCTCTGGGGCTGGAATACATCACTATACCCTTCTAGCAGCTATTGTATCACTGGGGCCATCTCTAGGTCTCTATCTTCTGCTTGAGTCAGTTGCTCTGCCCCAAGTGTCGTAAGGGTACGTAGCTCCACAAGAAAACCTTGGTCAGACTCCTGCCATGAGCGGGTGAGACATTTAAGTGAGACCTCGATGCGAGCTAGAGTTGGATCCCCTCTAAGGGTGATTCTCTTTTCCACTCGAGTGAAGGGCATGGTGAGAGTTGGCCAATCGGCCTCCATTCTCCCCATAGACTGCAGCCACTTCATCCCCGATATGACATCTAAATCATTTAATTCAATGGGCAAGAAGTCTTCGACCACTGTGATATTTGGTAGCTCCATAATTACTCCACAGCACACTTCCTGTCCCTTCACTGCCATTCCCGTGCCCGTTATGATCCCATAGTTATGGGTGTCTGATTGAAGGATTCCCAGCTCCTGCACCAACTTCTGGGAGATAAAATTGTGGGTAGCGCCACAGTCCAAAAGGACAATTACTTCCCGTCCTTGTATCGTCCCTTTTATTTTGATCATTCCCGGTATTGTGAGGCCAACTGTAGTATTCAATCGACACATCACAACTTTTCTTTTTTCTTTGGATCGATCCTTTATTAGAGCTTCTGCTGTAGGATCGAATGGCAACACTAAAGGGGGGTGAATAGGGTTTCTTACCACTTTTTGAAAATTAAAAATAAATTTAATGTAATGAACAATTATGCAATCAATAAAAGAAGATTAACAAGAAGAGGAAACATTGAACAAAATATTTAAGTAAACCTATATGCAATCTACCAAGATTCAAAGTAGATAAATACTGAATTTAAAAGAGAGAAGAGAAGAGAGTGGTGACACCGAGAATTTTTATAGTGGTTCGGAAATTCCTACTCCACTCCCCAAGACTCCTTCTTGGGTATTTTACTGCAGTGGCTCTCTTAACGGGTGAGAACCAAACCGAT
>NW_019104525.1:1168683-1179005 GCF_001995035.1 Momordica charantia
AAGGATGAATGGTATAGATTAAGATGTGAGGTAAGGAAATGAAATGAAAACATAATTATGGTGATTAAAAGAAATTGGTGGAGATTGAGAAATCATTGAGATTGTGAGTGATTGAGGAGATTSWGAGTGATTGAGGAGATTGAGAGAAATTGGTGGAAATGGATTTGTGGAGATTGAAAGCRCCACWTGTCATCTTCTCATTTGTTYGATTGTTGGATSCCACGTCAGCATAAGTATGTCCTCTTGATGCCACATGTCAACTTCTAAGCGGTCCACTTGTCCATGTCACCCACCATGTAGGATTTGTCCACTTGTCCACGTCACCCGCCACGTAGAATTTTTCTCCTAACTTGTTTTGACCATAACTTCTTCGTTTAAACTCCGATTTGAGTGATTTGACAGACATTTGTTTTGTCTTTTCGAGCTCTACACTATAGACACTTTGAAACACTCAAATTGTTAGTTTATACTTTGTTTGTGATCATCAAAATATTTGGTTTGATTGAAGCCATAAAGCTAACATCTGCCTCTTCTTCATCTGTGTGACCTCCTTCATCGTCATGAACCACAATCACTCTCAACTGCTGGTTTTTACATGGTGACCTACCGTAAACTTCTCTTTGCACTTAAAACAGAGGCCCCGCTCCTTCCGCTTCTTATATTCCTCCTCCGTCAATCGCTTGTAAGTGGACTCCTTTTTTACCGCCGGCGCCGGTTGATTCGCCGTGATTGTGTTCGTCTTACTAGCTAGGGTAACCGTACAGGTAGGGACAGATTCTCCCGCTTTGGCCATCGCCTTTCCTCCCACCGTTGTGAGTTTCGCACTTCGATCTGAAACCCCCTCCCCAGTTCTAGGCCCACGGGTTCTGTAGCCAACACCTCTGCTCGGACCACCGGGTCGAGCCCGTTCAAGAAAGCGCACTTTTAACACCTTATCAGAAAGGTGTGGAAGGGGTGCCGACAGAGCTTCGAACGTTTCAATATACTCGGCCACTGTTCCTTCTTGCTTGATCGCTAACACCCACGCGCATTGTCGTCCCTCCTTTGCCTTCCGGAATCGTTCCAATAGCCGACTCCTCAAATTTTCCCAACTAGTAAATCGCCTATGCTTTTCATGGTAGCGATACCAAGCCAATGCGACACCGTCAAAACTTATGACAGATACAATATGTTTCTCTTCATCAGTCAGTTTATGGATTTCAAAATATTGCTCTGCTCGAAACAACCAAGAGTCGGGATCCAAGCCTGTGAAGATAGGCATCTCAACCTTCTTGAACTTGTTGCGATCATACCCGGGTTCCTGAATCTGAACGATCCTCGTCGGATCATCCGGTTGCTTGTTCTTTTGCAACGATGACTCCCCCAACTGCAAAATCGAAGATGTAGTTCCACCGGTGACATCGACTATGAAGCTTTCCAACATCATCTGGATTCTGGTACTCGTCTTCTGTTGCTCATCCACCTTCCCACACAGGGCCGCGACAACACCTTTGAGATCGACAATCTCCCGCTCTGTTGCTTCACATCTGGTCTCAAGCTCTTTCACAGTCATCTTCTCTCCAAATTCTCAGCACCATACTTCTCTGATACCAATTTGTGAGGTATTATACTCACTTTTGGAATGTATATTCAAAGAAACAAGCCCGAAGGCGTTACAAGCACCCCACCAATTCGAGAGGGTGGGTGTTCTCTCCAAAACTGCTACTGAGCACTCATTTCCAAGATGCGCTCCCCTCAGCCGGAATCGCTAGTAATCGCCGGTCAGCCATACGGTAGTGAATTCGCTTCCAGACCTTTTTTACTCCCCTACTATTCTATTTGTGGGCCCCACTCTCCCAAAACCGTTATTTCTTTCCCTTTGTACAAGTTACTCGATTGCCCCTAAACAATCCCCTTTCTACCCCTCCTATAATATGTTTTCTCAATCGGAGGCCTAACATGTATATATATATACACGTATCGTTCCAATTTTATCGGATGTTCTTGAAGGGACTATACATATTTCAATAACAGTGAGATTTTAGGCTTGAACTGCTTGGCTTTGCCATTATGAGTGATGGTATCTTCAAAAAAAATAGTATGACTGCACTCTGACGTTTCCTTTTTATCCTTCAGTTAAGAGTAGAAGATATATTAATTAGAGGAATTAAATGGAACAAGCTGATTGATCCTGAGAAGAAGGGGCAGTGGTGGTTATCTGGGGATATGGGTTATATGACAACGACATCAAAAAACGTTTCGGAGTTCGCTAGCACAATTGATAAAGAGGTTGTTGAAGCTCAGAAAATGCTTCAGCTTGCAGCTGCACAGAGAATGAATACAGATGCTAGGAAGGCAATATTTTGTATTATAATGAGTGGAGAGGACTATGTTGATGCATTTGAGAAGCTACTAAGATTGGATTTACCAGGAATGCAGGTTGGTGGAATTTTTCTTCACTTTGTACCTTAATTTTCAATTTACATTTTTTCGTAGACTCCGATCTTTCAATTTTGTGTCTAAGAAGTCTCTGAATTTTAAAAATTTACTAATAAGTTAGGGACCTATTAGATATTTTCAAAAGTTCAAAAACTATACTTGTAATTTAACTCAAAAAATGTTCTTTCATTCTACTGACACCATCTTCCATATGGTCTACAGGACAGGGAGATCATGAGGGTGGTTGTGGAGTGCTGTTTACAGGAGAAAGTGTTTAATAAGTACTACACAATTTTAGCTTCCAAATTGTGTGCGCATGATAAAAACCACAAGTTTACATTACAGGTAAATATATTCCCTTTCCTTTTTTCCTCTGCTATACACTCTTTTGGTTAGTCGAATTTCGATACTGTATACTACCGCCTTTTGACTATCTCTCACTTCATCATCACAGTATTGCCTGTGGGATCACTTCAAAGAACTGGAAACGATGCAGCTTATTAGGTCGATGAATCTTGCAAAATTCATCGTTGAGATGATCGCTTCTTTTACTCTGTCCCTTGCGGTTTTGAAATCTGTAGATTTGAGTGATGTCAGGCTGCTTACTCCAAAGAGAATCATGCATTTTCGTATGCTGTTCGATGAAATTTTTGAACGTCCTGACAAATTGGTATGGAACGTATTCACTCGAGTTGCTGTTAACCCCGAGCTCGAACCTCTTCGAAGTGGTATGCTATTCTTCATTAGAGGGTACATGATTAAAACTAATAAAGTTAATGCAAAAAAATTTCAGCTTGTCAAGAAAGCACTTAACAATGTGGAGGGAGTTCTTATGTAAGTCTTGGGTTGATATCAAGTTTTTCAAAATTTTATTTTTGATCGACTTATAGAATGCAGGCACATTGTACACAAACTTGTCAAAGCTATGTCAAATTCCAAATGATTTAAAATTTTTGAATCTTATTCTTGTCCTTTGAACTTAGATTCTCCCTGGCTAGCCTGAGAGAGTTTACTTGTTTAAGCTTTTAGCACATCTCAAGTAAGTGTGCAAGTTCGTTTTCCATGATCGGTTATGATTATTTATTGATATTAATATTTTGTTTTGAACTTTACTAATTGAGATTGTTGATATTAATATTTATTTTCCTAAGTGAACACTTGAAAATTCATCAATATTTATTTCGATCAACGGAGGTATGTTTTTTTATGGGATGTGATTATCAAGTTTGAAATGATTCTATAATTTTTAAATACCATTAAAGGGTAGGGAAAAATTCATTCACATTCCTTAATTCCCATTCCCTTTGAAGTAAACATGCCTTATTGTTATATATTGATGAATTATTATTATTATTATTATTATTATTATTATATATTTCAATTTTTAAAAAATGAAAAATTATATTTTGTTGAAATAAATATTGTAAATTTTGAAAAAGGAAAAACATAATAGAATTCATGATTCTATGTATTTTTTTTTATAGAAAATATTATAAATTCACATATTTAAATTCTAATTTTTTATAATTAATTTTTTCTCCAACACTTTTAAATGGTAAAACCATTATCCTACTGTTTTGAATCTAAAAGACATGATCTAATTGTTGCCGATAATTTCAAGGTCTATTTTTTTCAATTTGTTTGTAATATTTTTTCTATATATTGTTGTATAAATATTATATATTTTTTTTCTATAAATCATAAAAAACTCTGGTTGCTCTTATTTGATTTAATTTTTAATTTGAATTTTGCTTAGACCAGAAAGTCAACAAAATGATTTAAAAACTCTTTTTGTATATAAACTTTAATTTTATATAATTTTTTTTGTTTTTTTTTTTCATTTAAAGTAAATAATTTGGACTTCTATATCTTATAAAATTAGATTGTAGGCCATATTTTAAAAAAATTAATTTAAATATATTCTTTTAAAGTATTATAAGTATAAGTAAATTATCTTTCTAAGTTTCATTCCGTTCTTTTAACTTTTATAAAAAATTTTGTAAATTATGAATTTTACCTTATAAACTTTTAGAGATATGTTTGGTAGGTTTCAAAACTTTAAAAAATGTCTAATAGGTTTTCAAACTTTTAATTTTAAATGCAAAGTTGTGTGAAGTTTTAAATTTTTTTTTTAATATATTCCTCACCTATTAAAACTATTTTTAAAGTTCAAGAGCTTTAACATATACCAAAATAAAAGTTCATAGATTTATTTGATAATTTTTAAGGTTTAAGGGCCTACTAGATACAAATTTGAAAGTTAAAAACAAACTTGTAATTTACACAAATTAATATCAAAACATATAAAATAGTGTATATATAAATGGGAAAAATATATTTTTGGTACTTGAGGTTTGAGGTAGATGTCTATTTGATCTTTATAGTTTTAAAATGGACACTTTTGATCTCTAAAGTTTGGAGTAGGTGTTTATTTGATCTCTGAAATTCTAAAATGTTCACATTTAGTTCCTGAAGTTTGAGAAATGGTTACAAATAATCCCATACTATTTATGGTCCACTAATATTAAAATAACATGGGATTTAAATTGACGACTGTATTTTGGTAAAGATAAATTTAATAATTTTTTTAATTACTGGATTTTTCATTATCAAATTATATCCTTCCAATCACTTTATTCTTCTCCCCCTCGTTCAATTTAGTTTTTGCCAACACTGCCCTTGCCGTTCACACCAATCTCTACTTGTTTTCTCTCCATCCATAACATATTTTTCCCTCTCTGTAATTTATTTAAGCCTCCCTACCTTAAAGTTCTGGATCCACCACTGGTCCCCAGACACCCTTTTTTTATTTATCTCTTCTCTTTTTCTTCTTATCTTTCCAAATATTGTCTCAACTTTTATGAACTTTACTTTTTGTTCAAATATTTTTCTCTAAAAATTGTATTTATCTGTCTTAATCCTTTCTTGATTTTTCTTTTATTAGTTCTTATAATTTTTTCCTCAACTCATCCAAATTCCTTGCAATTTTATCGTTCAAATACAAATCTCTCCCTCCCATCTTCATTCTCTCTTGGAATTGCTCTCTCTCCTCTACATTTCCCTCCTACTCTCTCTCAACTATTTTGTCCATAATTTTCCTCCATCTCCCTCCACGAAGTATTAAATTATGAAAATAAGGAGTTACTTATTGAGTAAAAATGAAGGATTAATTAGTTATTGTGTACTACAAAAATTATTTTTATTATTTAATAACGCATGTAAAGGATTAGAATATGTAAAGTTTCTTCTCTTTATTTCTATAAATTAATTCAAAAAAGCCATAATAATTCTTAATTATGATTAATGAGGAATTTTCAAAAGTTTTAATTATTTTTATTTTTTAATACTATTGCTGAATGCTAAAATTTGGTCAATAATTAAATACCACGTCATCAATTTAAAATTATATTTAGGACCAATCCTAAATTTACACGTGTTCTAAATTAATTTTAAAATCGACGAATCAAATTATGCTACGTGCCTATTTTATGGCCGTTCGATGAAATCAACTAATTGGACCAAATTTACAAGGAGATTGGGCTCAAGCCCATGGTCCATTAAGCCCATGACCCATATAAACCCACAAAAGCTCTATAAATAGAGGGGGTCACCACTCATTTAGGGGATTGAAAAAAAATCAGAAGCATTAGAGATTCAAAGCCTTCGGAGCTTCACAGTCATCTATAACCGTTTAAAGTGCAAAGCATCCAGAACCAACAACACTATAAGAACGAAATACTTCAAGAATTCTGAATCTTCTCTTCACCAAGCAACCGATCGAAGAACTTCACAAGCTACAAGCCGAAGACTTCACAAGTCGAATACCTCAGCCGAAGTACTTCATCAAGCTGCAAACTTCGCCAAACATCAAGCTTCGCAGCCGAAGACTTTAATGATTTTTCAATACGCCAGAAGCTGAAGACACAAACTCATTGATTCGAGATTAAGCTCACAAGCCCTCGAATTGAAGTCCACGTCCGAGAGAATTAATCAGGAGATTATAATTAGAGATTGTAACACTACATTCATTTAATACAAATACAAGTTCATTAATTCAAGTTTATCTTCGTTGAATTTCTCGTCGAACAATTTGGCACACCTAATGGGACATCTTTACCTCTCATCTCTTTATCTCAACTAAAAAGGAAAAGCAATGGCATTCAAGGAAGCTGCATCAAATATTGTTGCTTCAAGTAACTCTTACTTGGGTCCAATGACTCACAATCGCGCCAAGGAGATGATGGATGCCCTGTTCAATTCAAGTTCAGAGAGTGAATTCCCTCCTCTCTCTACCCTTTGCAAAGGAGCATCTAATTCGAATATCATGTACCCTGTCATGATGGCTGATGCATCCACCATGGGAGGAACAATGGCGGATATGGAGAAGAAACTCAACATGATAACGAAGATGGTCGAAGAAAGGGACTATAAGATAGCTTCCCTAATGAACAAGATTGAAATTCAGGATGTTGCTGAATCAAACCAAAATCTCACCATGAAAGTTAGCCACCAAAGAAAGACCGTCATGCAAGAAGAACAACAGGAACATTATGTTTCCATTGCTTCACTGTCTGTCCAACAACTCCAATATACGATCATAAATTCCAGAGTTCAGTATGGTGGACCTTCTCAAAATTCTCTCATGTACTTGAAGCTATACACCAAGAGGATTGAGAACTTGAGAATGCCAATGGGATACCAACCTCCAAAGTTCCAACAATTTGACGGAAAAGGTAATCCTGAACAACACATTGCTCATTTCGTCGAAACATGTGAAAATGCTGGCACTCATGGAGATCTACTAGTCAAACAATTCGTTCGAACACTGAAGGGAAATGCTTTTGACTGGTACACAGATCTGGAGCCTGAATCCATCAACAACTAGGAGCAATTGGAAAGAGAGTTCCTAAATCGCTTCTACAGCATGAGGAGAACTGTTAGCATGATAGAACTAACCAGCACCAAGCAAAGATAAGGTGAACTTGTTGTTGACTATATTAACATGTGGAGAGCTTTGAGTCTCGACTATAATGACCGATTGATTGAAGTGTCTGCAGTAGAAATGTGCACCTAGGGCATGCATTGGGGACTTCTCTACATTCTCCAAGGTATAAAACCCCGAAGCTTTGAAGAAGTAGCGACTCGCGTTCATGATATAGAGCTAAGTATTGCTAGTAAAGGAAATAGAGACCATTTAGTCCTAGACCTCAAGAAGGAAAAAAAGAAGTAAAGAACCTTGATAAAGGTTCTAAGGGTTCCAAAAAAGAATCCATGGTCGTTAACATGACTCCAGTTCAGTGTAAAAGGAAGAAACTTCAATGATAAGAAAGATGAAAGACAAATGGTTGGGAATGAGAAATGACGCCCAACTCTGAGAGAGAGACAAGAAAAGGTCTAACCTTTTTCCGATTATGGTATTCCAGACATGTTGCAGCAATTACTGGAGAACCATCGGGTTATTAGCCATCCACTGGAGAAATGATTCGTCTTGAAAGAGTTAATCTTGAAATTAGGTCAAGAAAGAAAGATTGAGCTTGATCTTGACGAAGTAGTTCAATTAAACCATATTGCAGTAAACCCCAACAATCATGTGACTCACAATCAAAAGGTGAGTTTGATCCAATTCGGAACTCGAGAGCCTGTAGCAATTTGGTTGCAACACGAGATGGTGAGAAGAGCTCCTCGAGATGAGACTAAACTCACAGTTGATGAAGAAGAAGGATGGATCCTTGTGACTCGTCGAAAGAAGCAGAAATAATGTTTCATTTAGAAAGAGTATTGATTGTTTGAAAACTACAAAAGAAATAACAGACCTAAAAAGAAAAAGGTAAAGAAAAGTGCGAGAAAACCAAGGCCTGTCATGGAAGAGAGTGAAGATCTTCACCAACCTCGCCAGAAAGTAACTCTATAGGAATTCTTCCCGAAGAACTTCATTCATGACGAACAAGAAGTTCATGAAATTGTCACATGCCATGCTACACATGTGGTATAAGACAACGACTCTGTACTAAATGAATCTAAAGAAGTAACGGGACAAGAAGATCTTCCAGTTTGCCTCATGAATGACTTTCTAGCGCTCCCTCAAGCGACTAAAGATACTCTCATTGAAGCGCTGAAATATTCTAGCGTTTCTAAATCTTCCTATGAAACGAACACATGTGCTCCATATTATGAAGGGATCGAATCCCAAGCGAAAGCGGTTGATCGCTTGAGATTCAACTCGACTTAGAAAAGGAACGATACCGGTTAAACAAAAAAACATAATGTTTCTATTAATAATAAGGTTAAACCTCTTGGGGAAGAGAAAACTGTAACGCCTCCAAATTTCAATCAACTCAAATGGGGCACGTTACTAAAAACATCTTATTCAGCTCAATACATTTAAGAGAATAACTACATTTTATTCCATGACCTCAACTAAGTAACCTTACTAAGTTTCATAAATAACCAACTAAACAACTTTTATCCACGAAGTCAACACTAGTTTCATTTCACCTTGAAACAAACATAATGATAGCTAACTTCAATAAACTTCAATTCCACAATCTGAACAGATAACCAAAACTATAGTTCTCAAAAGAATGGTAAATTCACAACTTTAAATCATTCTTTAAATAGCAAACTAAACAAAACTAAATGGTTAACCAAACATCAAACGTAAGCTAAAAGAAACAACTCCAACTATCCTATTTAGAATAAAATGATGTAGTGCTATATGGTCTTTCTAGTCAAGTCTCCTCCTTGCCATCACCGTTCCTAAGAGTGACCTTGTTACCTGCAAAATCTGGGGGAAAAAGGAGGGGGTGAGTACAAAAACTAGTACTCAGTAAGTAGCCCTTACCTGAAGGGTCACACACAAACAACATGCTTTACAAGGATTTAAAATGACATGCTTAACAAGTCATCATGCTTTATATAGTATAAACCCAACTAAACATTCAAACTACATGCCAAAACCCAATCCTCACATCACAACTCGCTCATTCTCTCTTATATTCCTCCAAGGCTTACTCCTTCGAGTTGCACCGACCCCTAACCATCTACTCAGAGTCTTGACACTTCTCTACGGCGCTTGGCGTTCGACCCTTGACCATTTACCCAAGGTCTCGAACTGTTGCATCGATCCTGGACCATCTATTCAAAGCCTCGATGACTTTGCAGCATATTGACTCTTGTCCTTTCCTCCCAAGGTCCCAATACTTCCCTTCCTATAAGACTCATCGCATCGACCCTCGGCCCTTTACCCGAAGCCTCGACACTCATCTTTGTCCAAAGTTGATATATCGATCCCTGACCATTTACCAGAAGCCTTGATACCCAACTAGTGACGTATCAACCCTCTGGCCCTGATACTCAGCCATTCTCTTCATAACATAACCAAAATCTCGCCAAAGTCCTGTATGCTTTTAAGCCATGACCCATGCATCAATCATCTCATAATAGTCCATAATGCAATAAACACAAACCATACATAAATATCAATTAACTCAAAATAGCTCAGCATGTTCCGTCAACAACATATATAACTCACAAGAGAGGCACAACCAACAACATAACCAACATCTCAATCTAGAATTATATGAATGGAAACAAGTACATGGTATAAACAACCATAAACAAGTAAACACAAGCGCACAACCGATTCATACATCAAAGAACAAACATCCCTAAAAGTAAGAACTACTTAAAACCAGTGTTTTCGAGGCACACCCGGGCACACGCCTCAGGCGAGAGGCGAGGCGTTTTCGCCCAGGTGCGCCTCGCAAGGTGCCCAGGCGAGCGCCTTCAATCAAGCACTTGCCTTTGGGCGCCTTGGCGCGCCTGTTGCTTGAGGAAAGGCGATCGCCTCCTTCAAGGAGGCGATTGTCTTTTTCTTTTTCTTTTTATTTTTTAAATTTTTAAAG
>NW_019104525.1:1183168-1205655 GCF_001995035.1 Momordica charantia
CACACGCCACCGCCGCTGCTACCGTCGTGGTCGCCGGAGAAGAAAGCTCAAAGAGGGGGGTGGTGGCTGAACAAGGAGGGGAAGAAAGAGATGAATAAGATCTAGGGGTTTTCTTTTCCTCTTTTTATTTGTTTTCCTTTTTTTTCCTTTTCTTTTTCTTTTAATACATAGCAAACAAAATAGGATTTACGACCCTATAAATAAAGGAAATTTTTCATTATCTTTTTATTAAAAGGAAACTCACTTTAAAAAGGATTTCAATAATTTATTTAATAGATTAACTTAAATTTAAAACCTAATAATAGAGTCCAAAAGAGAGAATTAAATTTCCAAAACTTAGGATTAAGATTAAAAATATTTTTCCAAAATTTGAAAACTTAATTTATCTCAACTAACAAAAATAAACTTAAGTTATAATTTACCCAAAATTAAGACTCTAAAATGATGAAATTCAAGAATTTAAATTAACAGCTTATGGCAAAAATCCAAAGGCTTGATTTAAATCTTAAAATAAAAATAACTTGAAAACTCGGGGCGTTACAGACTACCCACCTTAAAAAACTTTCTTCCTCGAAAGTTGATTGGTCGCAAAACTCAGAACGCTAGGGCGTTACAAAAACTCACATTTGAAGATCGTTGGCAAATGCTTTTCTTCGAGCACGAATCTTGTGACAGCACGAACAAGCGTTCCCGAACGCATGAACCTAAAAGTTTGACACTACCACCACGTTACCTTGCTATGTCTCAAGGACTAAGAATCGGACTATGGGATCCTCCCTTAGAAAGAAAATGTAGAGGGAATGTTGGTTTATGAGAGAGAGAGGTCCTTTTTTTTTCAATGAAAACACAGCAACCTTTAACACAGAAGAAATCTCTGTGTTTTAAAGAAGAGAGGGAAGAGAAAGAGAGGGAGTAACCTCCCACTCTCCATCTCACCACTTCCAGTTAATTAATATAATATATATTTAATTTAATTTAATTTAATAAATAAATTAAATAATTAATTAAATCAAAACTATTTTAATTTAATTATTAATTAATTAAATCTTAATTAATTAATTAAACATAATTTAATTAAATCAATTAATATTTGAATCATATTTTAATATACATTTCTCTCGTAACCTATAGTATTTAATATGAATCTAATTCACATTAAATTTTAACCTATAGTTTTAATATGAATCCTATTCACATTATTATCTCATAATATATAGTTCTATAATGCATCATCATACATTATATTAAATTGTGTCATACACAATTAACTCAAGTTCCCTTAATTTGAACAATTCAAATTCCTTCCAAGATTTAATGTTCTTGATTACCCTTTACGAGCTAGCAAAGGGACCTAATGGAACTATAGATCAGAAGCTCCAACGTTATGAGATTAATTGGTTAAACTCATTAACTACCTTAATCAACATATGTTAACTACGGGTTACTCCACTAAAAACCCGCAGTTGAACTCTTCTCACTATAGAATATTTCTATGTCTATGGATATCAACCATTAACGGCAAGTCAATCTTTCACAAGTGTTCGTAACCATAGATGGGTCAAATTACCGTTTTACCCCCGTGTTACATCTTGTACCTTAAGTACCGGTATCCTCTAATGAACAACTCGGTTATGGTCCGACCAATAACTAAAACTTCCTAGGGCAAGTGAGAGGGTGGGGCCCCTTGTTCAAGTTTCGGAGTCAGCAATAAAGGGAACACTCATCTACTCCCCTAAAGTAGGGGAGAAGTGAATTTCATCTTATGTAGTTATGTTTCCAGGTCCCCACTCGGTCTCGTCCCTGAAATGGTGAGAATGTTGAGTCGGCGACTTGGGCCACTCTCACCCATACAGATCAAAGAACGAGCCCTCAAGGGCAGGAGTCCATAACTCACTCAGGATTGAGAATGAGTTGTCTGGTCATCTTATGAAATAGCAATCTGTTAGTCAACGACGTTACATTTAAAGATTGGCTAGTTCGTGGTCCGATCTTTTACAAACTCATTGTATAGGATATCCCCACTTTCATGTCTCCACATAAACGACTTGAATCGGGTCACATGTAACATTTACAAAGTGGGCCGTATCCATAGTGTTGCCAAGATAAGGTACCCAGTCTTATCCATATACTATAGATCCTTTAGGTTATTCCCGGTATATTATCCACTTGTATATCGAGGGTATATCATATATATACTCAGTATATATACTGTCCCGGTTACATGACAATAAACTTGAATGCTTAGTTTATTGGATCTAGACAATGCATTACTATGAATTCAAAAACAAATTGATTGAATAAAACTTTATTGAATATAAATTTGTTTTTACTTAAATACAAACTACGAGTTTAGGGCAACACAGCCAACATGTTGTATGTCCATCGCCTTTACAGATGAAGATTTGCTGTTAGGGTCTAAACTCTAAAATAGATCTCTATTTGTCTCGAGCTACATCCATGAACAATAAGTTAGTCGGATTCTCATCAATGATGGCTCGACTGTCAACATAATGTACTATGAAGCAGTTAGGCATTTCGATGGAAGAGCTCACGAAAAGCATATTGGTGATCCAAGGCTTCAATCAAGGTGGGCAATGAGCGATTGACATGATTTGACTGGAGTTGATCATCTCAGACCTTAAAGCTACTACCATCTTTCATATCATAGACTCCAAGACCACATACAAATTATTGTTGGGACGTCCTTGGATTCATGAAAACGGGGTGATAACTTCCACGTTGCATCAATGTTTCAAGTTCTATCAAGATGGAGTTCAAAAGGTAGAAGTTGATACTAATCCATTCTCGGAGGCAGAATCTCATTTTACAGATGCTACGTTTTATTCGAAGAATGATGAAATAGAAGAAACTATGACGACATAAATTTCTCTAACTGAGAACATGGAAAACTCTAGCTCAAGACGACCAACAAACAAGATAGAAAATCTGGCAAAATAAGCTAAGGTATCTACCAGTTCTCTGATAGGAGCTTTTAAGAAAGAAGTCTCACAGAACTCTACCATCTTGCGTTACGTCCCTTTGTCTCGACGAAAGAAAAATGAATCACCATTCGTTGAGTACTCCAAGAATTTGAAGTCAAGTAGAAATGCTGAAGGGGAATTTCACTTTGCCTCTTATTAAGATATCAAGGCAAGAGATTAAGAAGTCTAAAGATCTCCAAATGAAACAGGCTCTTCCTGAGAAACGTAGAAAGGATGACCTCGATCCTAAAGCATACAAACTTCTAGCAAAAGCCAGCTATGACTTAACAACTCACATTGAGTTCAAAAACTTAAAAATTTCCGATGGCAAGCGGGATCTTTCTGCGACACAGAAAAAGCTTTTGAAAGGAGGTTATAACATACCGGCATCAAAGGTTGGACTTGGTTATAAACCGCCAGAAACAGTGTATATAGCTAAATAAGGGAAGGAAACAGTTAAAGGAAAAGAAAGATCAAAATAGTTAAAAGAATTTCAATCTTCAATCGCATTAAAGTTCCGGCTGTTTGTATCTCAGTGCACCAAAGGTTGAATACGAGGGCAACAAAAATGGAAAACCAACATTTGAGACATACTCCTACACGACTTTTGGCTTTTCAAAGACTAAGTGTGTCAACATCTAAGGTGAGAGATCAACCTTTAAGATCCGTCTTCGATCGCCTAAAAAAAATAGGTGGTCAACCTAAAGCCCAGTCAAAGTCCTTCAAAACAAGCCACCTTGGTGAAATGAAGGATGATAATGGACTTCACAGCTTTGTCCCTTCACAAATGAAAAGAAAGCTTTCTATGCTCGTAAACACAGAAGATTCGTTGAAAGTGAAGCGACAGTTAATCAATTTAACTAATCCTACTGAGGAAGATCAAGGACATGGCAAAAACGATGTTAGTTGTTGTCACATCTCTTTTGACAAAATATCAGATGATGAAATGTCTGAAGAAGATGTCGAAGATGCCCCGTCATCACTAGAAGATGGTAATCAATCGACTGTTAATGAACTTAAGGAGGTGAACCTCGACACAGTAGAAGAAAACGAATACATGAGTCTGCTCATCGCATATCGAGATATATTCGCTTGGTCTTACAAAGAGAGGTCAGGACTCGACCCAAAGATAGCAGTCCATCACCTTGCTGTTAAGTAGGGATATCGACCAGTAAAGCAGGCATAACGACGATTTCTACTGGAACTTATACCTCAAATTGAAATCGAAGTCAACAAATTAATAGAGGCATGTTTCATCCGTAAAGTGAAGTATACAACATGGATAGCCAATATTGTTCCGGTTAAAAAGAAGAATGGTCAACTTCGTGTGTGCATTGACTTCTGTGACTTGAACAATGCATGCCCCAAAGATGATTTTCCTCTACCCATCACCGAAATTATGGTTGATGCTACAACAAGACATGAAACCTTATCTTTCATGGATGGGTTATCAGGATACAATCAAATTCAGATGGCTATTGAAGATGAAGAAATGATTGCATTATGAACTTCAAAATGGATATATTGTCACAAAGTGATGCCTTTTGAATTAAAGAATGTCGAAGCAACCTACACTATGCAAAAGATCTTTCATGATATGCTCCATAAACATGTTGAGTGCTATGTTGATGATCTCGTAGTAAAGTTAAAGAAGCGAGAAGATCATTTGCAAGATTTGAGAATAGTCTTTGAACGTCTAAGTAAGTATCAATTGAAAATGAATCCACTCAAATGTGCTTTGGGCGTGACATCGGGAAAGTTTCTTGGTTTTGTAGAAGGCATCAAGGAATTGAGATTGACCAGTCTAAAATTGATGCCATCCAAAAAAATGCCGGAACCACGTAACTTGCACGAATTGAGGAGTCTCCAATGATGTTTGGCTTACATAAGAAGATTCGTCTCAAATCTCGCTGGTCGATGTCAACCTTTTCAACGGCTGATGAGAAAAGATGTAACCTTTGAGTGAGATCAAGCATGTTAAAATGTTTTTGATAGCATAAAGAAGTATTTGCTTAATCCACCCATCTTGAGTGCCCCTATATCAGGAAAACCTTTAGTGTTGTATATTGCTGCACAAGAGAGGTCACTGGGAGCATTACTCACACAAGAAAGAGAGAAAGGGAAAGAGTATGCCCTCTACTATCTAAGTAGAACTCTAACCGAGGTTGAACTAAACTACTCACCCATTGATAGGATGTGTCTGTCACTCTTCTTCGCCATTGATAAATTGAGGCATTACATGCAAGCCTTCACAACACACTCGGTGGCAAAAGCAGATTCGATCAAATATGTCTTATCTAGGCCAATTATCTCTGGGCGACTGGCCAAATGGGCGATTTTACTCCAACAGGACGACATTGTCTATGTTCAACAAAAGGTAGTGAAGGGACAAGCCGTCACAGATTTCTTAGTGGACCATCCAATCCCGTCGGATTGGAAATTATCTGAAAGCTTGCCTTTCGAGGAGATTTTCTATATTAAAATCATTGAGCACTGGACAATTTGTTTTGATGGTGCAGCTCGAAGAAACAGCATAGGGGCAGATGTAGTCTTCATCTCACTCGAAAAACACATGTTGCCATACAACTTCATATTTAGCGAGTTATATTCGAATAATGTTTCTGAATATCAAGCACACATTATTGGTCTTCAGATTGCCCTAGAAATTGGCGTGACATATATGCAAATCTATGAAGACTCGAAATTGATAATTAATCAATTACTGATTGAGTATGAGGTAAAACATGAAGGCCTAATACCTTACTTCAATTACGCCAGACAATTGTTGGAAAATTTCTAAACAGTGACGATGGAACATGTTCCAAGATCGAAAAACAAGAAGGCAGGCGCTTTGACAAATTTGGCTACAACTCTAACAATTTCAGAAGACGAAGTTTTGAATATCACACTTTGTCAAAGATGGATCATACCACCAACTGTAAGCGAGAGCGAATAAACGAATGCAATATCTATCTTTGTGATTGAGGAATAAGATTGGCGTTAGCCAATTATAGACTATCTACAACATGGGAAGCTCCCTGCAGATAATCGACATAGAACTGAAGTATGAAGGAGGGCAGCTCGTTTCATCTATTATAAAGAAACTCTCTATCGTCGTTCCTTGGTAAGAGTTGTCGAGACCCTCCAAAATAATTACTGATTTTACTAATTCTAACTTGTAGAAGTAGTGAGATCAGGTCGAATCCCAAGGGAACCAATGAAATTAATTTCTCAAAGTTAAAAAATGGGGGGTTTTGTATTTAAATTTTCAAATTTAAAAAGATAAACTAAAAGAAAAATGAAAGTCAATATTACCAAACTTCTAATACAAAGATGTGATTTTCATCCAATTGTGATCTTGATCATAGGTTTTACAAAAAATTGATTTCTTGATTCAAGAACTTAGTCTACTTACTTGGAACAGCCGTGGTAAGTTTTAATTCTCCCAATTTAATTAATTTAGACCAAGCATCAAGATTAAATCTTATTAGTTAATCAATTGGGCACGATAGTGTTCCATATTAATCAAAGAATAACATTAAGGATGATGAGAATGACTAAACCAAAATCAATTAATTTGAGATAGCTACAAGTTAATTAATTTTGTCCCTTTGTTTCCCTAGAGTCTATTATGCAAGCTATGTGAAGATGGAAAAGCCATAAATACACACACATAAGCCAACTCCTTGCTACTTATTTCAATCATTCATGACAATTACAGATCACAAACTCATGGATAGCAGTAGAATAATTAATATGAATTAAGGCGTTAATTTAATTAATATAAACTGTTTATAAACAATAAGAACAAGAAACAAAGAATACTTGAAAAAGAAGAAATCTCTATCTAACTTGAGCCTCCCAAGCTTACAATCAGACTTGAATTACCCTTGAGTTGAAAGAATTAAAGCTTAGCCACTCATGGTAGAGGTAGAGAACTTGAACTTTGGAGAAGAGAGCTTTTTATTGGAACTGGAATGATGGATCTCCCAATAAGGCTTCTCTGTTTATAGACAGAATTTTATCTTCTTTTAAAGAGGAATTATCTTTAATAAGGAATTCATAACTAATTGGGAAGATCCTATTTAAAAGAAAACAAATTAAATAAAAGAGTTCCTAATCAATTAAGGATTATGTTTCCTACTTTTATTATATCTCTTTATTTACAATGTATCCTAAAAATCCATAATTCTCAAATTGAAGCGTCCCGCGATAATAATTGTGTTTGTATTTTATCTGTTGAGCTCTCCCCAATTTGGTGAAGTCCATATTATCCTATAAAATTGTGCTTTTAAATAATTATTCTTAAATATCTTCAATTTGCCACAAAATGTTAAATTATAATTAAATTCAAATATTCAAACATAATAAATTAATAAAATGTAAAATAAATATATAAAATATGGGTGTATTTTTCATCTTATCATTCGTATGAAGGTCTTTTTCTTGGATGCTTGGGAAAGGATGAATCATTAAAAGCATTAGAGGAAGCTCATCCAGGCGTGTGTGGGACTCACCAATCTGGACCAAAGCTCTACTTTCAACTAAAAAGAATGGGCTACTATTGGCCTACAATGACTCAAGACTCGATGCAATATGCAAAGAGATGTGAAGTTTTTAGTTTCACACTATTTTCATATATCAGTCTTTGGAACCACTCCATCCAATTATAGCTTCATGACCTTTTGAAGCTTGGGGACTTGATCTACCTGGCACTATAACTCCTAAATCATCAGCGGGACATTCTTACATTCTCACAGGAATGGATTATTTCTCAAGATGGCCCGAGGCTGTTGCACTAAAAGAAGCTAAGAAAGAAAATGTAGCTGAATTTATTTGCACTCACCTCATCTATTAGTATGACATCCCGCATCGCATTGTGACAGATAATAGGAGACGATTTTCAAACAGCATAATAGACCAATTGTGTGAAAAGTTTGGCTTTAAGCAATATAATTCGTCAATGTACAACACTGCAGCAAATGGGTTGGCAGAATAATTTAATAACATGTTATGCAACTTATTGAAGAAAGTAGTCTCCGAGTCGAAACGAGATTGGCAAGAAAGGATCGGGGAAGCAGTATGGGCGTACCGAACCACCTATCGTACCCTGACTGGTGCTACACCTTATTCTCTTGTCTACGGAGTAGAAGCTGTGCTCCTACTAGAAAGAGAAATTCCATCTTTGCAAATGACGGTGTAAGAAGGGCTAACAGTGGAAGATAATGCTCAGCTACATCTTCAAGAGTTGGAAGTGTTGGATGGAAGAAGATTGGATGCTCAGTGTCATGGTCGTGCTTGTCCAGGTCCTGTTGCCTGTGGCCGCATGCCCATAACAACCTCTTTCCACATACTTTTATGTCATGTATTTAGTTTTGCTTGTTATTTCCTTTTCCTTGTACTTTTAGTGGCGAGTGACTCCTCGCCACTTTGCATGTTCATGCCTGCCATAGCAATTATGCCTTAGAATGTACTATAGAGGGGTACACCTAGTCATCCTCCCTACATTGCATTGTATTCTTGTCTTGTCGCTAATCTATTCTCTTGCATTCAAGCTTACAACAACTTTCTAAATGCTTTCAAATGTTTTCCAAAACCTTTTTCTCTAACCCTGTTTTCCAAAACCGTTTTCTCGAGAACGGGGGTGGAGGTTGCGACATATAGCCTTTGTGCCGCCGGCTATTCGTTTCCGCATTGGCTGACTTGCTACAGGGTGAAAGCAATTGTCGCACAATCGCTTTCTGAGTCCCGTTAAAGTGCGATTGTGACAGTTGGTATCAGAGCCTAGTTGACTCCTCGAGTTGGAAAACAGTAACCATGTCTGCGACCAAACAATTGGGCAAGTCCCACGTCGACAGACTCATCGAGATCGAAGAACAGCTGTTGTTCTTGAGGGAAATCCCTGACAACCTTAGATATGTGGAATCTCGGTTGGATGAGATCTCCACCAAAGCTGACGGAATTGATGCTGTGAATACCTGCATATATGGGCTTGCTATATGTGAGTTAATGCTTCGAGTTGAGACCCTTGAAGGCAAGGTTAAGCGAATTGATAACTTTGAGCGTGGCGAAAGCTCATCGAGTTCAATCGCCCACATGGAGGAGCATGTCGAAGAAATAGACATCTCCCAAAAGACTATTGTGCAGATGGTCAGTGAGCTGACCGACGACTTCAAAGTCGCCATCGACGACATGAGGGCAGAGATTGCCGAATTAGGCACCAAAGTAAATCTCACCATGAGAGCAGTGGGAAATCAGGCCCCAGCTGGGGGACCGATTCAGTTCAACAAGGTGAAAGTTCCCGAACCCAAGCCCTTCTGTGGGGCGCGAGATGCTAAAGCTCTTGAGAACTTTATCTTCGACCTTGAGCAGTACTTCAAGGCGACAAACATGGTGACAGAGGAATCGAAAGTCACACTAGCCACAATGTATCTTGCTGACGATGCGAAGTTGTGGTGGAGAGCGAGATATGTAGATGTACAAGAAGGCAGATGTACCATCGACACGTGGGAAAAACTAAAGCAGGAACTTAGATCACAATTTTTCCCGGAAAATGTAGAGATCCTTGCCCGCCGTAAACTGCGTGAATTACAACACACAAGAAATATTCGAGAATATGTAAAACAGTTTTCAGGGTTGATGTTGNGGAAATCAGGCCCCAGCTGGGGGACCGATTCAGTTCAACAAGGTGAAAGTTCCCGAACCCAAGCCCTTCTGTGGGGCGCGAGATGCTAAAGCTCTTGAGAACTTTATCTTCGACCTTGAGCAGTACTTCAAGGCGACAAACATGGTGACAGAGGAATCGAAAGTCACACTAGCCACAATGTATCTTGCTGACGATGCGAAGTTGTGGTGGAGAGCGAGATATGTAGATGTACAAGAAGGCAGATGTACCATCGACACGTGGGAAAAACTAAAGCAGGAACTTAGATCACAATTTTTCCCGGAAAATGTAGAGATCCTTGCCCGCCGTAAACTGCGTGAATTACAACACACAAGAAATATTCGAGAATATGTAAAACAGTTTTCAGGGTTGATGTTGGACATCAGTGATATGTCCGAGAAAGACAAGGTCTTTGCCTTTGTGGAGGGCTTGAAACCATGGGCCCGAGCCAAACTGTATGAACAGAAGGTGTAAGATATCCCTACCTCTTACGCAACAGCTGAACGACTGTTCGATCTTAGCAACGATACATCACCAGAGCAGAGGAAGACCCAAGCTTCTTCTAGTAGTGGAAACAAATCTACTAGATCGAGGTCCCCTAAAAGTGAGGGAGTTGACAGAAATGGGGGAGGAGACTGCAGACCCTTTCAGCAGAGAGGTGGAAATACATGGAGAGGGCCGAACCCACAAAACAATAACAATCGGACAGGACCATCCTGCTTCATTTGTAAAGGACCGCATAGAGTATACGAGTGTCCGAATCGAGCTGCCCTCTGGGCCTTCCAAGCCACATTGACGAACGACGAGCGACCGAACGGGAAGGCCCCGAAACAGATACTCCTCCCGAAGACGTCGATGACAACCCCTGTATTGGAGCACTCAAATTCTTATCGGCGCTTCAAAGGAAAGCCGAGGAAGTGAAGGAACCTCTAGAACATGGTATGATGTATATGGAAGCATGGGTCAATCAGAGAGCCGCAAAAAGCACTATGGTAGATTTTGGTGCCACCCACAATTTCATGACGGAAACCGAAGCACGTCAATTGAACTTGCGATGGGATAAAGACCCAGGAAAGATGAAAGCTGTCAACTCGGCCGCCCTCCCCATCATGGGAGTTGCCAAGAGAGTCTTAGTAAAGCTAGAGACATGGAATGGACAGGTCGACTTTGTGATAGTGCGGATAGACGACTTCGACGTAGTGTCGGGAATGGAATTTCTGCTGGAACACAAAGTCATCCCCATGCCTCTCGTTAAGTGCCTGGTTGTAACGGGTTCCGATCCCACGGTTGTTTAGACAAGCATCAAACAACCAAGCGGAGTGAAGATGATATCAGCACTCCAACTAAAGAAAGGTTTCGCTCGTGACGAACCAACGTTCATTGTCATCCCTGTTGTGGAAGGCGGAAATTCTGAAGAGCCAGTTCCCAGAGAAATCCAGCGAGTCTTGAATGTGTATGCCGATGTAATGCCCGATAACCTGCTCGAAACTCTACCTCCAAGATGGGGGATAGACCACGAGATTGAATTGTTACCGGGGGCAAAACCGCTTGCCAAGAACACCTATCGGATGGCTCCTCCCGAGCTAGCCGAATTGAGGAAACAACTTGATGAATTACTGAATGCTGGATTCATCCGCCCGGCTAAGGCTCCCTATGGGGCCCCATTCCTTTTTCAGAAGAAGAAAGGCGGAAGCCTCCGCCTATGCATCGACTATCTAGCATTGAACAAGCTCACAGTTCGCAACAAGTACCCTTTGCCCATCATCACAGACCTTTTCGATCAACTTCATGGGGCAAAGTACTTCTCTAAACTGGATTTGCGATCTGGGTACTTCAAGTGCGCATCACAGAAGGAGACGAACCGAAGATGACCTGCGTCACTCGGTATAGGGCCTTTGAATTTCTTATCATGCCCTTCGGTCTTACGAACGCTCCCGCTACCTTCTGCACCTTAATGAACCAAGTATTTCACGAATATCTCGAGAAATTTGTGGTGGTATACCTGAATGACATAGTCGTCTATAGTCCAACCATGGAAGAACACCAGGTACACTTACAGCTTGTTTTCGAGAAGCTCAAGCAGAACCAGTTGTATGTCAAGTGCAAAAAGTGTTCTTTTGCTCAGGAACGCGTCAGTTTCTTGGGTCATGTCATAGAATGTGGTTGAATAGGCATGGAAGACGGAAAGGTCAAAGCCATTCAAGAATGGAAAATTCCGACGTCCATCACAGAACTACGTTCATTCCTAGGATTAGCCAATTACTATAGGCGATTTGTGGAAGGATTCTCGAAACAGATAGGGCCCTTAACGGAATTACTAAAGAAGAATTAGAAGTGGAATTGGACCCCAGAACGTCAAGCCGCATTTGAGAGTTTGAAAAAGGCGATAATGGAGGGGCCGGTGTTGGGGATTGCAGACGTCACACGACCGTTCGAAGTCGAGACTGATGCGTCAGACTTCACCCTGGGAGGAGTGCTTCTCCAAGACGGTCACCCTATTACGTATGAGAGTCGGAAGTTGAATGATGCTGAAAGGAGGTATGCTGCCTCCGAGAAAGAGATGTTAGCAGTAGTCCACTGCTTGAGGGCCTGTAGGCAATATCTCCTAGGGGCCAAATTCGTTGTCAAGACCGACAACAGCTCAGTCTGTCACTTCTTCAACCAACCAAAGTTATCATCAAAGCAAGCTAGGTGGAAAGAATACCTTGCCGAGTTTGATTTTCAGTTCGAACATAAGCCAGGTCGAGCAAATGAGGCAGTAGATGCCCTTAACAGAAAGAGCGAACATACGGCCCTGTGCATGTTAGCTCACCTAAAAGCGAGCAAGCTAACTGGATCCATTCGCGAAGCCATAAAAGAGAACTTACAGAATGACCCAGCTGCCCAAGCGATAATTCAATTGGCCAACGAAGGGAAGACTAGACAGTTTTGGGTGGAGAACGACCTCCTCTTCACCAAAGGTAACCGTTTGTACGTTCCCCGTTCTGGGAACCTAAGGAAGCTCCTACTTGGAGAATGTCATGACACGATGTGGGCAGGTCATGCTGGATGGCAGAGAACTTACGTCCTGATAAAGAAAGGCTACTATTGGCCGAATTTGAGAGACGACGTGATGCAATATACCAAAACGTGTCTCATCTGCCAACAGGACAAGGTTGAGCGAAACAAAATTGCAGGTTTACTGGAACCCCTGCCAATCCCATCACGACCGTGGGAGAGTGTGTCTCTCAATTTCATCCCCACCTACCAAAAGTCGGGGAGACAGAAGCGATCCTCGTGATAGTTGACCGGTTCTCTAAATATGTAATCTTTATTCCAACTCCGAAGATGTGCTCGGCCGAAATGACTGCACAGTTATTTTTCATAAATTTTGTGAAACTATGGGGTGTCCTGGAGAGCATTGTGAGCGACAGAGACGGACACTTCACAGGGACATTCGGGACAGAACTTTCCCGCCTATTGGGATCCAATTTGAACATGTCTTCGATTTATCACCTACAGACAGACGGACAGACGGAACGCTTCAACAGTATGCTAGAAGAGTACCTCCGCCACTTTATTGATGCTCAGCAAAAGAACTGGATCCAGATGCTCGATGTAGCTCAATTCTGTTTGAATTGCCAAAAGAGCACCACCACAGGAAGAACCCCTTTCAAAATCGTGTGTGGGCGACAACTTATGTTACCTCATGTTGTCGACCATCTTTATGTGGGAAAGAGCCCTCAAGCCTACAATTTCACTAAGGAATGGCGTCAATCCACCGAAGTGGCCCGAGCATACCTGGAGAAGGCGTCTAAACACATGAAAAAGTGGGCAGACAAAAAGCGAAGACCATTAGAATTCTAGGCAGGAGATCAAGTCCTTGTGAAGTTGAGACCTGAACAACTTCGTTTTCGAGGTAACAAAGACCAGCGCCTTGTGCGAAAATACGAAGGACCCGTCAACGTTCTTCAGAAGGTGAGCAAGACATCCTATAGGGTTCAACTACCCTCGTGGATGAAAATCCATCCAGTAATCCACGTGAGCAACTTGAAGTCTTACCACCTCGTCACCGTCAACCCTACATGAAACGAGGTAACCCATCCAGCAGTCACGTTGACAAACAAGGTTGACAAAGAAGTTGAGTCAATTCTCGTCGAAAGAACACGCCGAGTAGGAAGACCACGAAGAGACGTACAGGAATTCCTAGTCAAGTGGAAAAGGCTCCCAGATGAAGAAATAAGTTGGGAGCGTACTGAAGACCTGAAGACAGCTGCAGCAGCGATTGAAGAGTTCGAGTAGCGACAGTTGACGGGGACGTCAACCATTTAAGTGGGGGAGAATGTCATGGTCATGCTTGTCCAGGGACTGTTGCATGTGGTCGTATGCCCATAACAACCTCTTTCCACATACTTTTATGCCATGTATTTAGTTTTGCTTGTTATTTTCTTTTCCTTGTACTTTTGGTGGCGAGTGACTCCTTGCCACTTTGCATGTTCATGCCTGCCATAACAATTATGCCTTAGAATGTACTATAGGGGGGTACACCTAGTCATCCTTCCTACATTGTGTTGTATTCTTGTCTTGCCGCTAATCTATTCTCTTGCATTCAAGCTTACAACAACTTTCTAAAATGCTTCCAAACGTTTTCCAAAACCTTTTTCTCTAACCCCGTTTTCTCGAGAACGGGGGTGGAGGTTGCGACATATAGCCTTTGTGCCGCCGACTATTTGTTTCCGCATTGGCTGACTTGCTAGAGGGTGAAAGCAAGTGCCGTACAATCGCTTTCTGAGTCCCGTTAAAGTGTGATTGTGACACTCAGCAAGCTTTAGAATGCTACCAAGCATGAATGTCTAAAGCTTTCAACAAATGGTACGACCTCGATCATTTCAGGTTGGTGAGCTCGTACTTGCAGTTCGAAGACGTATTATTACAACTCGACACATAGGGAACAAGTTCCCAAAATGAGATGGACCCTACGTTGTAAAAGAAGTCTACACAAACAGAGCATACAAGATCGTGGACAAAGACAACTTAAGAATTTACCCAATAAATGGCAAATTCCTGAAGAAATACTATACTTGAAATGTAATACTCCTTATTGCAAGATTCTAAAATGCATGGTAAACAAAGTAGCGAACTACGTTATAACTTGATCCCTTTCTCTAAAAAAAAAGGGTGCATAGGCAGCTTAAAGTTCAGTAAATATATATATATATATATATATAAAGTCATGAATAGAGAAAATCTTTAAAAAAATTCATACATGAACCAAAAGAAAAAAGGCAAAAGAAAGCATAGAAGCATCTAAAATCTCGACACCCGCTCGAAGTCCTTCAACTCTTGTTGCGCATCCTTTAAAAACTCGCAAAATGCCTCGAGCGATCTAACTTCTGCATCATTCACAACTGGAGTACTTTCAATGTCGTCCATCTTCTCTCGCACTTTAGAAGCTTCAACCTTTTCTTGGTCTAAGTGCCCATCCTACTCGAGAATAAGCTTGGAAACCTCACCTCGTTTAGCCCGAGCATCTTTAAGTTTGGTTTCCAACTCTTCCTCCTCTTGCAATATTTGTGCATATTGTCGTTGTAGCTTGTCTCTCTCCTTAAGGACATGCTGCTCGTCACATAATATCTTCTCCAAACTAAGTTTGCACTCCTCCAATTGGCGGTCCTTACTTGCCAAAGTCAGTTGAGAAGAAACTAAGGGTTGTAGGTTGTCGTAAGTTGCCGCCTTCTCAAAATATTCATCCATAAAATCTTGGAGAGAAGTAAGATTAACTACATGTGTCCCTGAAAGAACATGAAAAATTTTACGCGCCTCTGGTTCAAAAGATGAAGCTTTATCAATTGAAGTGTGTATAATACTCTTATGTAGAATGTCCCACATAGCTGAAGCAACTTGTCGTTGAACGTCAGAAATTGCAGCATCAACACATATGTTGGAGACTTCAAGAACATCAACATAGATCACATTGTGGGCTAGTACACGATCCTCAAAAATTGCAGGTGAAGGATGAGAAACGACTACAACCCTGTCAGTTGGCACCTTGAAACCTCTAACACAAGTAACAGTAAGATCAAGGTCATGAGGACTCATCATAGACATTCCACTATGTTGCTGATCTGTATTTTCAACGAAATCCCCAAGGATAGCTGTAAAAAAAACAAACAAACAAAAGGGGGTATGTTAGAAAAAAAAAAGTAAGAAAGATGGAAAGAGGTACGAGCTACTAAACTAGAACTCCAGCATCATCCGGAATCTAAGAATTGCTCAATATACCATAAAAAATTGATCGTTAGAGTTCGGCGTTTTTTTGGCCCTTTTCACTCTCTTTCAATGTTGCTCGTCATTACTGTCTTAGCTCACTTCAGTAGATTCAGAAGCAACTTCTGTAGGAGCAGATGCCTTGTCCTCAACTATGTGAAGATTCTTGCCTTTTCTATTACCCTCCTTGTTCTTGGGTAATTTAAATAGGGTGGGGAAGGAGGAACACCACTCACTAACTTCACTATACCTTTCTCAAGATAGTCTCCACGCTGAATTGACCACCAACTCTTGTAACAAGAAGTAACTTGTTTATGAGGATCTAGCGTACGAGTCGGAAATAATACCCACGACGATGTGCAACTTTGAGTGCAAATCCTCCAATGATATACAACGTTGTCCAAATTGATTGGGGGAGTAATTTCTCTCAAATAATTCATAATGTCCTAATAAAACCCAAACTCACTATCAAACCGGTAAGGGTTATAAGATTCAATAACCATCAAGTTTCCACATCGAGATGATAAATAACAGGACTTAAGACTAGAGAAATACAAACATTTTGTGGATGACGCGCTGCCATTATCCTTTAGAAGTTCATCTTTATTCCTCGAGTGAATATTCACATGTCATGCTATGGAGCTACCTCCATGAATCAATTTTTGAGCCTCGAAATCATAAAAATATTTAGCACTGCCTTCCCTAGAAAACTCAACCATTTTAGGACCCAGAAGCTCCATGGGTGTTGAAATAACGAGCCAACCAACAATAAACATAATGCATGGGTAGACAAGATTTAAAATTTAGCCTTGCCCGTGATAAATATCAGCAAAGACTGGGACAGCAAGGCTAAAAATAGCCTCATCGGCTACCTGGCCAGCAACCCTGAAAACTCCAAGGCGAAGGAAATTGAGATTTTTACGAGGAAACACAAAGACACATAACCAACAAGAAATGAAAGCAGCCAAATATGTTTTATCTCTCCATTCATCTTCTATATTGAGATCATGGAACAAACACCTCTCTTTATTTGACGAGTCACGACATTCGAATGAAGCACCGTTTGGATTATAAGTCAAACGAGGACGAGATGTCTTTTTTTGGTTTTTGAGTAGGAGGCTTGGCGTACCTTAAATCATCTGTGAACCAAAAAGAGATCCAATAGCTGATAGAGACATGAGAACGACCATTCTTCACAGAAGCCAGACGATAATAAGCTTCAAAGAGGTATTCACAACTTTTTGGAAGATATCTGCCTTGCCTACTTGACTATGTCAATTCCTTACAGCTAGGAATAACTTCCTCGTAGAATTTGCCTATAACAGGGATGTCGCAACATCATTGCGACGCGGAACGACCAACATCATTCCCTGAAGGGTCTCTTTCGAGATTAGGGTTTGGAGTCGCCACTAATCATCTACGAGGTGTGATTGGTCATGTAACGCCCCCAACTTTCAAACAACTCAAAGTGGGGCACGTTACTAAAACCACCTAGAAATAAACTATGACAAATTCTCACCACGCTTCCACTGCGCTACTCTGATTAATAACACTTCTAAAAACTTTCACTAAACAAACCAAACAACACTAAATTTCTAACGAAACTCAAAGTCTTCACAGTTAATATTTTAATAACAATCCAACACTATAAAACTTCTCAATGAAATCTTCGCTAATCATAAACCCTCTCCTTCACGAATCTAACTTTCTCAAATAGCAGCGAAGCCAAAAGCTAACTCAAATTCAACTTGAACAAATGTATTATAATGATAAATGTCCTCAATAAATTACATCACCACAATTCTAGTAGCTAAACAAAATTAATGTTCTCAAAAGAATAACGAACTGGCAATCCTAAAACATTCTTTAAATATGGAACTTAACAAACCAATTTATTAATCTAAAAACAAACTCAAGCTACAAGTAAACAACTATAACTATCCTATTCAATTTGAAACTTAACAACGCAGTGTTAAATGGTCTCTCTAATCAAGTCTCCTCGCCATCACCATTCCAAGAGTCAACTCGTTACCTGCAAAACTGGAGAGGGAAAAAGAGGGATGAGTATAACCACGGTATCCAGTAAGCAGCCATTATCTGAAGGGTCACGCACAAACAGCATGTTTATCAAAGAATCAACACATCATGTTTATCATTAAATTCGAGCCTTAAAAGAAAAGAAACATATTAAAAGAAGCAGTTTATGCATAAGTTTAACTAAACACACACCATACATGTCAAACTAATCCTCACATCTCAACTCACTAGTTCTCTTTCCTGATTCCTCCAAGACTTACTCCTTCGAGTCGCACCGACCCCTGACCTCGCATAGCCAAGGCATCGACACTTCTCTACGGTGCTCGACGTTGGACCTTGACATTTATCCCCAAGGCCTCAATAACAACTCAACGTATTGGTCCTTGGCCTCCAAGCAATTTCTAACCTATCACATTATGTTAGTCCTCCAAGTCTAACTCCTCGAATTGTATCGGCCCTTGCCATTTATCCCCAAGGCCCCGACACTCTTCTACAGAAGCTTGGCGTTCAACCTTGACATTTATCCCCAAGGCTTCGAACTGTGCATCGGCCCTTGACATTTATCCCCAAGGTCTCGACGACTACTCAACGTATTGGTCCTTGACCGCCACCACATCAAGACCCAACACTCATCCAACATTTAGACTCATCGTGCCGACCCCCGACCTTTTGTACCCAGAGCCTCGACACTCATCTCTAACGAAGTTGGTGTATCGATCCCTAATCTTTTTACCGGGAGCCTCGATACCCAACTAGCGACGTGTCAACCCTCTGGCCTTGTTAGTCCTCCATTCACTTCATTACATCCTGGAACTCTTACCAGAGTCCTACATGCTCATAAGCCATGACCCATGCATAAATTACCTCACAACAATGCAGCAGGCATTATACACGAACATATGCAACTATCATTTAGGCATGGTCATCTAGCATCACAAGAAAACCTTTTCCTTGACATTCAGCATGCTTCGAATTTCGAAAGAGAGAGCCAACATATACTATACTAAACAAGTTCGCGGTAGTTCATTTTCAAATACAATACACACAACAAAGTCAGCATGCTCCAAACATGACAAATCATAGAACCAAAACAGTTAACACCATTTTCACATTCAGCCTAACCAAGACACAGTATCAATCCAACTTAGCCAACCAATATTACATCCAACATGTATATAACTCATAACACAGTATATCTCACATCTATATGTATTTCCAAATGTTACTCAACAATTATAACATAAACAACATTTATAAGGTATCATAAATTTCAAACAATCATAGACCCACAATCAAACAGTCATTTCATGGCAACATACAGCAAACAATCCCCAAGTAAGGACTACTTACAAACAAAGTCCTAATGCGCTACTAAGCTCGCCGAAGGGTTCCTAAATCCAAAAGCAACCAAACTTGGGTTGGAGTTCATTTTAGAAACACTTAATTTGCATTGAAATTAAGTTTGGGTGATTTGTTACCTACAAACCCACGCCGAATCACGTGGGTTATGGTTGGGTCACTTCTGAAAAGGTTCGAGCTTCTAAAATCGAGTTCGAAAGGCTTTGAGCTTGCTGATTCGATGCTGAAAAGTAATGGGTAACGCCGAATATATGCCGAAGGGAGTGGGTAGGTCAAAACCAACTTCGAACAAGGATAAGTGGACATCGAGTGTCGTCGGAACGAAGAAATCAACACAGATCTGGACAGCGGTCACACATCCGAGCTTGGGGTCGTCGGATCAGAGCCAAACGTTTGCTGATCAGGGCTGCTGCAGCGGGAGTCGAGCACTAGTCGCACCGGAAGTTGCTCGATTTGAACGAAAACATCCCCGAGGAGAAAGAACGCTGCGAAAGGCTCAAATGCGGATCGGGCAGCTGCGGGTTGTCGGATTAGGAGCAGAAATCCTTAGGGGTTTCGTGCGTCGTTGCTAGTCTGGCAGACGCTGAATCTTCTGCCTTTGTCCACGACGTAGTCGACAACGACGAAGATAACTTCGATCCTTTCGACGACTACGATATCAATGACCCATTTTTAGATTCACATCCCTACTAATAAATCTAAATCTGGATAGTTCCAAGTGTTTAATTTTTACTTTTAATATTTGTAAATTTTGTAAATTAATTTGTTTAAATTCCGTTTAATTTCTCAGATAAAATCATTGTATTCTGATCTTATCAAAAATATATCCAGTCTGCTATTACGTGAAGGAATTTCAGGAAAAAAATCGATGGGGTAGATGGCATGCTTCTGATCGTGGATTAACCAACCACAAGGCAATGCGGTTAGCGTAAAGGATTGGCTCGGGAAGAGTGGATTCTATATCTCAAAGGCAGCTCTAGTTTACGATAGATAGAGTTCCTTCGGCAGTTTAGGCAGGAGGCAGTGAGTAAGTCCCTGGATGGAGCGGTTTTATCTAAAGAAAGCAAGTAATGCCTATACGATGATATATAGAATCCTCGATCCTCGCCAGTTAGAAGAAGCCGGGTGACGTCATTATCGTCTTCTTAAGCAAGTTTCTTTGTTCAGTAGCAGACATATCAGCTTTACTTTCCGCCTTTACTTTTGTAATTACTTTATTTATTTTCCGCGCGGTAAAGATAAGTTTTTGTGGTAGACCTGTTTTACAAATCTTATCGTAATCTTTTCTTTTCAAAAGATAAGATTCTTTAAAGATAAAGATGCCTTTCAAGGGTCCTATCCTGTCGGCCATCTTCTTCATCATCTGTATTCAATCATGTTGAGACAAGTGTTGAGACAATAGGGAAGATCGATAATTACTACACTGAGCAATTATCAATTTTTGCTCTATATATAGCACTTGGTTTCAACCATAGGCTCACAAAATATAAATGCAAATGGTTTGCATAAATTTATTTTTAAAAATGTAAAATTAAAAAGAAAATTATTTCCAAATGGGACTTTAATATTTTTAAATTAGAATTAAAATTGAGAGACAAGAATAATTATTTTGACTAGCTTAAACTACTGAATGAAAGCTCATCGTTTAATCTAAGACAGGTGTCAATTATCGCTGAGCTAATTTTAACTCTCGTATAATTTTTAATGGCAACATAATTTTATTTGGATCAATGAAAATCTTTTAACACCACTATCAACAATTGACAATCTCCACGAATGAAGAGCAACCATTGCTTTAATGACATCAAATGCAGACTATATTATATAATTGCTCACCTCTAACTAATCTTGAGGTCATTATTTGAGAGTTGATTACGACAGATCCAGAATTTTATATTAGAGGAACAAATTTATATTAATATAATTTTTGATGTGTTACTAATTTGAGCACAATACATGGATAAGATAATTATCACCATCTTAAAGGTGTATAGCTTGATCTCCAGTCCACAATCATTCGAGTAAAAAAATAATAATAATTCAATGCATTGATATGAAAAATGATATTGATTACTTTTTCTATAACAAATATATAATATTGATTACTAAACTATGGTAAACTATTATGTATGATATTAATTTATTTAGTATAAATATTAAAAATATGATAATATCTATACATAACTTTAGCTTTTTAAGAAAAATGACTAAATTATCTATTACACCAAAAATAAAATGAAGTTTGAAAGACACCTGATGAAATGGCGCAACTAGAGAAATGACTATATTAAATAATTTAATTTGAAAAATGACCAAAATAATCAGATATCACGAAAATGGCTAAAAGGCAGTTAGAGTTGAACTACGAGATTTTGTGTCAAATTTTAGGAAACCAATTTTGACCATGCCATACAATTTAGAAAAACTTTGACCATTTTTCTTAACGATAACCTGTGTGTAGCCATTTGTAAGGATTTCCCTAATGAAATCTAGTAAATTTGGCCCATCCGAATACGTAAAGTAAGTAGTCGGCCTAATCAAAGCAACAAATGGATAAAAGCACCTATTGCCTTCTTTCAGACCCATAATTCTTGAACTAAAAAGACTTACAAAATTAAAAAGTAGACATTATTGCAATATTTGAAACCTTGGGCATTTTGAAAAATGCATCCAATGTGTGTGCATGTCTTCCAGCAACAAAGGAAGATAAATTTAGTAAAATTATTCAATTTAAAACATTCCTAGCTGTCCATCACAATTTCTGTGTGCATGTCTCACAATGTCCATGGAAAATACTTGCCTACTCGATGAGGAGGAACCTTATTCTCCTGCACATGACCAATATGTTCCATGCTGACATCTTAGGTTGATATTTTTTCACACAAAATAAAAAGTACAAAATATAAAAGAACAAAAACAAAATTCGACAATCGACATTCGAGCTTTACATTTCTAATTCAAGCTTTGGATGAGCTTTTCCCAAAAATAAGTCAGAGATCTATAATACTGGGTACGATTGAAAATATAGATGCTACAAACTAATAAACTTCTAAGCTCAGACAAATTATATCTCGAAAATTTAAAGAATGTTTTTGAATTTGACATGGTAAATCTAGATCACAGGCGTTTCATATTCAACTCTACATGTTATAAATCTGATCAAACTTCTCAAGAATTTTGAAAAGCTCATTTGATATAAT
>NW_019104525.1:1205740-1216616 GCF_001995035.1 Momordica charantia
ACACATAAGAATAAATCGCCCAGCATTTTTCACAGACAGCATAGAAATATAGAAACTAGAACATAATAACATATTAAAAACAATCTGTACCTTCTGGCCAATGGGCTCGAAAATATTGGGTGCAAATGAAACATTCCATTGAGCCTAAGCTATCTTCCTCCTTTCCTCCCTCCCCCAGAAAAAAGAGAGAATAAATGGCAAATTTTCATCATGAAAATAATTAATACCCGTTTTATATTTACATCGCCTTATCCAGCCACCTTGGCAATGTCAATGAAGTCTTCAGGCCAAGTCTGGTAAGGAATATGGAGTACAAAAGGTGGAGCAAAAACATGAAGCATCCCGAGTTCAGCAATACCTTTCAGGATACAAAGAGAGCAGGAATAAATTACGAAACAAGTCCAGCACAGTGTTGTTTGTGCTTAACCAATAAAAGTTAAAATAAATATGTTAAATTACAAGTTGGGTCTAATAGCTTCCTAAACTTTAATTTTATTTTGATAAGAAACATAAAAACTTAAATTTTTAGGAGATTCCAATATTTTCAATTTTGTGTCTGATAGGTGGTCTCTAGCATATTTAGACATTTTTAAAAATTCAGTTAATTTTGTGTCTAATAAATTCACAACTTTTCTATCATATGTCTTATACATCCCTAATTTTCAAAAGATAGAATCGTTGAAAGTTTAAGAACTTACTAAACACTTTTTAATGTTCAGAGACTTATAAGACACAACTTTGAGAGTTTATGAATTGTAATTTAACCAAATTAATATTAATTTAATCTTTCTACTACATGCCATACAAGTACAAGCTACATTGCACCAGCTTCATTAAAAGAATTTCTCGTGGAGGCGGGGAATATTAAACATACCAGCGTCCCAAAGATAGCATATATTGCACTCATTGATGGAATCAAGTTTACACCCCAGGCAGTCAAGATAAGGGTGAGGGAAGCATGAATATTAATAGTGATCTGCAAGAAAATGGAGAAGTGTTTCAGACTAAGACTTCAGAGGTGATTTCTTTGAAGCATGGCAACAGAATTAAGGAAATAACTAGTTACCAGAGCTAGTATGTTTTCTCTTATCAAGAATGAAGATGTTAAGACATACCCCACTGCCCCGAGTGCCCGAACCTAAACACACAGTCATGTCCTCAGTTAGTCGAATTGATAAACAACTGGGATAAATCATTTGTTCAAATGGGTGTTGGAAAAGAGAGGAAACAGTACGATTGTGCACAGGAAGATCGAAATACTCCAATTTGCTCCAAGCCTGAGATAGAAAACCAGAAGCAGTCATCATAATGGCCATCTTCTCCTATAGGAATAGGATGCCGTTAAACTTGTTTCTCCAAGATTTTATCCGTAGTTAGATGAAGGAAATCTATCTAATGGCAATTTTTTTCCAAAGGCAAGTAGAAAAATGAGAAATTAACAAAATTGACCCAAAAAGTTTTCCACTTTGCTCAAATGACCTAAGCTTTCAAAACTTCTTTTTCTAACCTAAATCAATATTTTATTTAATTAAAAGAAATACAAAATTACAATGATGTCCCTTATGTAAAAAAAGAACCGTTGGCCTTCTCCCTTCTCTTCTCTTCCCTCTCCCATTTATTTATCTTGCATTCTCAAACTTCTCATCTCTTCTCTTCTCCACTTCCATTTTTTCAATAGAACATTTTCCTCACTTCCATTTTGTAAAATCAATTGCATATATGATATGAGTGCCGAGGGGAACCATTGATTCGAACCCTTCATCCAAAAAAACTGAGATTATTTTTTTGAAAGGTAAAAAATTCGCTTCACGGGACTCAGTGTTGGCACTCTGTTTTGAAATTTGTTCTGTTTTGTCTTCGTTTGTTCGACTTCTTCTCCGGCAAATTATTTTAAGAACAATTTTGCCAAAAAATTTGGGCAAAACCCATGCGAAGTTGCTCATTTTCGTTGAATCTGCATGTTTCCCCGGCCTCAAACTTGGCCACTTGTTAGCTTGGAGAATGTTACAGAGGCAAGAATGTGGCAACTTGCACGTGTTTTTGCACAAGTCATGGTGCAAAATGATAACGTGCACGAAAACTTGGGAGACACGCCCCCAAGTTTTTGCACAAGTTTGCTGAACGTGTCATTTACTTGAGCACGAACTTCGGCAAGTTTTAGGCCGATGAAAAAAAAACAGTGGCTTTGTCAGACCGTGGTTTTTGCACAAGTTTGTTTTTGCACAACTTTTTGCACAACTTTTACTTGGGACGAACTTGGGCAGGTTTTAGGCCAAACAAAAAAACAGTGGCTTTGTAAACAGTGGTTTTTGCAAAAGGGAACATTCAAGGCATTCACGTTCAGAATTTTTGTTCTCTTAAATAATAATGGAAAAATACAAATTTGTGGGTACAAGTTAATACTTTCGTAGGTAGAAGTTGGTGAGCAATAAATTCTGGAATTTATTGTACCCCGGGCGAGTTTAATCTGGGCAAGTAACCAGGTTATGGTTTGTTAGTGGTGCCATTAAATGTGCTTTTTGTAGAAAAAACCCAGGCGAGTAGTCTTCAAACTTGCCCGAGTTCTGTCACCTCATTTTTTCAAAAAGTGAGGGTAATACGGTAAATTCATCTCGATTGGCATGTCAGAAAAAGTTGATTTAGGTTAGAAAAGTAAGTTTTCAAACAAGGTCATTTGAGCAAAGTGAAAACCTTTTTAGGTTATTTCGGTCAATTTTCCTAAAATAGTCCAATGTGAAGAATTCTTCATTACTTTTCTTAATGTTATTTATTATTATTATTATCTTCTTATCTTTTCAGAATAAGTTTCAAAGCGCACAATTGAAGTAAAGGTACATTGAGATTAGAATAGTAACTCCATACCTTTGGTATACCAGAAGAAAATTGTCCACTAGCATATAGAGATTTAAAAAAACTTTATGAATCCTCAATGTCCTATGCCTAAATCAAGGTTAATTAAAGATTTATGGGTAGTAGAATGCATAGTGAATCACCTACCTCCACAAGGAGCCCATTGTCAACCCCACTAAACCATGCTTAAGCTGCACAAGAAAGCATAAAACAAACTCAGGTATTCTGCTGAAGAAGGTGAACAATTGAATACAAGTTTCTTTTTTCTTTTGTTTTCTTTCAATAAGATAAGGATTAAGGAACATCTAAAGATATATTGAAAATACACAAAAATAGAAAATATCAAGCCAAAAAGGATACACAAACACTCTCAAATTGGCACAAATGGTAGAAACAAAAATTACATGAAGATCTAAAAATGGCACTTCAAGGTGAGGCCACAAAAACAGTCTCATGAGAATATCTATGAATACTAAGAAATGCAGCAATGTCAAGCAGGCCAGTATAGTTGAAGAGGAAAACATTTTATCTCAAAACCAACATTTTGCACATATGCAAATAAAAGTCACGGGCTAACAGATATTTTTTTTTTTTTATATCCGTGAGTGTCCAAGCCAGCTTGCGCGTACCTCGACTAATCTCATGGGACAACCACCTGACCCTACTACATTTGGTTGCCAAGGTAACTCGTAGGATGTTAAATCCTAGGTAGATGACCACCATGGTTTGAACTCATTCCCTCTAAGCCCTATGCTATTTATAATTCTACCATCCACTAATCATAATTTGCTAATGCCAATTTCTCCAGAATATTAATAACTCAAAACAATAATGAACAAAACGCCCGAAACTGATGGTAGTTTATGCAGCAAAACAATCAGTGTTTATGATAGAGTATTTTATGAAAGATCTAGGTTTTGAGTTATTTTGTTATGTTGTTTCTTATTTTCCAGACAGGGCCTTAAGGTTTGGGCCTCTTTCTGTATTTTCTGTTGTCTTCAGTTTTTGCTGTTGTCTTTAGTTTTTGTTGTTTTAAAGTCTCTTTTGGTCTTTGGTTTTAGGCCAGTCATTTGCAACCCTAGTTTTATGCTGCAGGTAGAGATGGATGAAGCAGTTTTCTCATTTTGAAAAAGAATATTACAGAATCTCAAGCATAGGTAGTTCTAACTTTAGCCTACACCGATTGCTCTTCATCTCATTCAATTTCTATCGTTTGTTTTCTCTACATTAATTTATATCCATATATTCAGCAGAGCCTAAATATCCTACTATTTCTTAATTAAACTCAAGGCCCGGAGAACATGGAAATAAGTTCTCATAACATGTTCCGAGGATAAGGTTTTATAAGGCCTTTGAGACTTGCTTTGGGGAAAGGCTCAAACTTTTTTTCTATAAATTCATGCCTTCTTTGGATCGTAAGAGGCATTCACTTCCTATGAATGAGGTTGGTGCCTCAATGAGAATACATTGCAGCTTGGAGTCTTTGCACTTCATCATGTAATAGTTAGAAGAAAGAAGAATAGATTTGCGGTTTACTCTTAAAGGTATGGAAGTTAATGGAATGGTACTTTTTTTGCCACCAGGGACTAAAAAACATTGAAGAATAATACTTGAATGATTTTTAGGATCGTTATTTAAGAAAGTTACAATCATTAGAAGTGATTTTTATTTTTGGTTCTTTTACATAATTAAGTTTGGTAATACTTTGATATTTATTTTATGATTTTTCTTAACGCAATTTTAATTAAATTGAGGCTTATTCCTCGGATAGGGGGAAAAAATCTTAAGCTTGTTTAAGAAAGCCATTGACCTGATTTTGCTCTCGTTTTCCTCTACATAAGAGAAAATTTATAGGGTTAATAGGCTATAAAGCAACATCTTCCTAAATCCTATATGATATTTATATTTCAGAAACAAGAAAATAAATCTAGAGGCAATTAAGATTAAGAAGATGAACTGTTAAATCATGCTCACCAGATAGGTTAAAGCTTTCACTGGACCAGACAAAATAAGCAGCAGCAAGAATGTCGCCACCTGTCTTGAAAGAAGATCATACGCTACAAGTTAGACATTTACATTAATACAGTGAGAAAATGTACAAATAACAAGATAACGTGAAACCAATCATTGAACAATTTTGTAATGGAGAGCTACAGACCATTGTTTTTCTCCCAGCTGCTATGCCCCATCTCATTGAAGAGATTACAATTGGTAGACAGAAGAAACAGCCGAAGTAATTCTGTCCAATATTAAATAAGTAACAAACAGCACTAAATTAAAATTTGAGAAATTTAACTACTTTTAAAGAATGGAGAAATATAGGAGGTAACTTCATTTGCAGACATCTAAGTTGAAACCAAAGAATCACGGGAAAGAGGTTTTCTGATCAAAAACATAAATTTCTTCAACCAAGTAAAAAATTACAAGGAACAGATGAGCATGGAAAAGTATAAGAACTTTCATAAAACTTGTATTCATGTCAAGAAAAATATCAGACAAGCTATTTTGTTTTTTCCATTTTTTTCTTCATTTTTTTAGATTATACAATTCATTTACAAAGATGAATAAAACTAAGCTAAGATATCATCTTTTTATTAAAAAATACTTTAAAAAAAAACTATTCCCAAGTATTAGTGCACGCAACACATACTGTTATATGTGTTATTTTGCTATTCGTTTTAACAGGATTAGTTAGACCATGAGTTGAATATATCTCACGCATACTTTATGGCAAAACACACACATGAATAGATATTGAGAATGTTTTTTAAAATGGTGATTTTTTTTAGAAAGTTTACATGGCTTCTTGAATGTAAAGTTCATGAGTGTGCATGGTCTGTTTTGTAAATAAAATAAATCTATCTACACACACACTCTCTCTCTCTGTTTTTTTTTTCTTTTTTATTATTGTTTTTTTTTTTTTTGGCATAAAGTCTATTTACAGTCTCAAACAAGCAGTTCACAAACTTTTCTATAGTACTGCTATCTAAAGGTTTTATCAAGCCTAAGTCTGATTGTTCTCTCTTTACTAAGGGGGTTGCTCGTTATCTTGTGGCTTTTCGATCTATATTGATGATAATCATGATATTACCATCACGGGTCCTTGCCCAGATACTATCAAGGCTGTAAAAGTTTTCCTTCAGCCTTAAGTTTTCACTCAAGACTTGGGTTCTTTAATACTTCTCCTTTGTTTTGGATATTTTCAGGTCTCATCTTGGCATATAGCCTTCTCAGAGTTATTACTGTCTGCAGTTTACAGAAGACACTGGATTTCTTGGTTGTAACTCAGTCTCCCACCATGGACCCAAAGCTGAAGCTGATTCTTCATATGGTAACAATCTTGTATGAAGATATTTCTTTGTATTCGAAGAATCTATACCTATTAAGCCATTAGATGCAGCTCCCTATTTCTCTTTCTTTCATTGTAGATATGGCTTTCCTTCCTTTGTTTTTAGTTGCATAAGGACTAACCACTTTTCTATTTGTGATTGCCAATATTGGGCCAACAAATATTGAATGGTGATGTAGGCAGGGATTTTTCATCCCAATATTCTAAGCTGCAATTTTGTTTACCTTGAGAGAAGAAGTACTTCGAAATAGCATGTACTATATATCACACATACTAAATCAAATTAATCACACATCCTACATCATATTAAGACTTTGGAGTACCAACAAGCCACTTCAGAAAGTTTATTAGGCAGCTGTTATATTTTCAAATTTCATATCCTCATATTACTTTTGTTGTTTTTGTTGCTAAACTCAAGACCATCACATGACTTTTGTTCAACATTTTCTTCGGGATATTAAGGGTACTCCTAGTATTCTTTAGAAAGCCAGTTCCTCTTTTCAACTTTAGGCATTGTTGGATGTTGATTAGGATGCTTACCTTGATACACATCGTTTTGTCACTAGTTTTTTGTGTTTTCCTAAGTGATGCTCTTGCATACTGGAAGGAGAAAAGATAATTGATTGTTTCTCATTCACCAAAAGTTGAGGACTATGACTTGGTTACTGTTACTACTTACAAGTTACAACTAAATAGTGAATTAGTGAGATCGCTCGTTGATAAAAGATTTTTGTATTTTTTTGTCTCTCTCATCTCGTGTATTATGATAACCAACAAACTAGCCATTTCTAATCCAGCTCTTTATGGAAGAGCTACATACATCGAGATTGATTGTTTTTTTGTTCATCATACGGTACCCAATGGTTTTCTTAAGCATTTATTGATTTATTCACAATTCAACTAGGCTCTTCCTGCATTTTACTTTGTTACAGAAAATGGATGGTTTTAATCTTCATTCCACATATTGATTAGTACATGAAATTCATGCTGTTGGATTATGTTATTTTACTATTAGTTGGTTGTAGACAACAGGTTTTAGTAGGATTAGTTAGAGTGGCCGAATAGCTCAATTGGTTAAGGAATTACTCCATTTGGAGGTTTGAATTCCCCATCCCGTGTCAAACTCAAACAAAAAAAAATATATATATATATATATAGTCGGACTACGAATTGAATATTGCACTTCATGGAAGAACACACACGTGAATTCTCTTCAGTTTATTTCCGTATTAGTAAGGGTAGTTCTAAGACAACACCAAACAAACCCCAAGATATGTTGTTTATAAAGAAAAATTCTTCCAAAGTAAGCCAAACACCACATGAACTTAGGGCATCCCTCTCATTTAAAGAAAACAACCATAAAAAACAAAACAAATATTATCTAAAAAATAGAAAAAAAAATCACCGAAATAGCAGCATAATGGGGGGATTAATCGAATTTGTTGAAACTGAGAGCGAACAAACCTCAAGAGCAAGTGAATTACTCAAGAAGTAGACCAAGCCACTAAGTGCAGCGAACATGGAGCACTCCACCATCGCCAATGTCTTCTTATAGACAACTCCATTCTCGGACAAGTCTTCCAAGTCCGAAAAAGTAGTCGAGTTTTGGCCCTCATACTCATAGCGATAAACTTTTGCCACTGAATTCGAAAATCTAACGGACTTGGCGCAGGGTTTAGAAGCAGAAATGGTCGGAAAAGAGAGGGAGATGGATTCAGAGCTAATTAATCTGAGTCCACTGGAGATTTTGAGAAGAGGAACTGGGGAACGAAGATGAAGATGAAGCTGTGTTGGCGGGGAAATCCATGGTGTGGAGTAAGGTGGATAAACCTTCCCAGAAATCATGGGGAAGAAAAATGGAGGGATTGAAACATTCGAGACTCGAGAAAATTATGGGAACTTTGATTCTTGATTAGGCCCAGGCCGACTGGGCTTTTCCAGGCCGGAGATTCGGCCTAACTCCTTGGAAAATTGGCTTTTGATTTATATATTATTATTTTTATTTTTAAGTGCGACAACATGTGGGGTGAAGTTTAGTTCATGAGACCGTGGCAGCGTTGAGCTTCATTGTCGCTTCTTTTCTTTCCAGCGACTAGCTTCTCAAGTGGGTGCCCCTACCAAATTGTAGTACAGAATCATCTCCAAAAATCTCGATTATAACAAGCATATGCCAAACGTGAATTCCTTCGAAAGACACTGGCAGAACACCTAGTAAAGAAACCCAATCTTGAGTGAAAGAAATATTGCGGCAACTTGACAAAATGACTTCGTAACTTCAAGGAGAAGAAGAAAAAGTAGGTAGCAAGTTCATTTAGGTATATAAAACTCTTAATGTTCTTATTCAAACTCCTTAATGAATCTCTTGATCTTCTTTGTTTGAGTGTTAACCAAATCAGTGACAAAACGAACTAGTTCAATGAATTTTTGCTCGTTTTGAGCTACAATTATACTCCCTTGCATGAGTTTGAAGAACTATCCCTAGCCTCCTTTTCACCCTTGATTGTGTCAGGAACTTAAGTACTTGGATGGTTATTATGATCGTCAACAATCTTTATTGATATCATACCAATAGTCAGCTTCATCTCGAAGAATGAAAGGAGATGTCATAACCTTAAGATCATCACCACACTTCATGTACTTGAATAACTTATCCAATGTTTTATCCATTGAACTGTATGTTGGGAAATAAAATGAATAGTTCTCCAATATGAGCTATCCAACCAGCTTGATCTAACTAATTTTCCATCTCATGGAATATATCATAGTTTAATCAATAAAAAAAGGAAACATGAGATAGAGATAGGAAAACTGACACCATGAAATATACTGCTTCGCTCGAAACTTGAAATTACGTCCAGTGTTCTACTATGGCAAGCTCTACTATATAATAGGAAGATTATAATGGGCCTCACTTTTGCTTTACAATGCTCTCTAGATACCAAAATAATGGCTATCTAGCTTCTAAGTCCATGATAAGGGCTACTTACGAATATAATATGAAAAACCACACTAGAATCGCGAGAACGAGCTGCCGACGATGATAGACCACACTTCTCCATTTTTCTTTTTCTCTTTATCGAAGGTGCTGCCACTCTACCTAAAAAAAATACTTCTATAATAATCACTTGAAAAACATCTCTCTTTTATTTTAAAAATGAAGCGACAAATAAGACTTAGTGAAGAACAAAACAAAATTAGGTTTGAACCAAAACGTGTTCTCTTTAACCTAAGAAGTTTTTTGTGTATCATATATATAATTTTTCTTGTTTTTGGCTCCACTTCCCAGCACTGCAGAGGGTCTTTTAGAGGTTCATCAATGTTGGTGAATCATACTGTTTCAAATCTCTAATGAACTAAGTCTTAGCATGCCTATTGCCCAACATTGTTTCCTTTAGCATTATGCTACCTTCACGCAACCCTTTTGAACCATGTTGTGAAACAAAGTTTGAAAAGCTCTAGGAGTCATAATTATTTGTTTCACTGGCTAGTTGGTCGTAGGTTCACCTCTTGGTGTTTTAAGAGCATTTGGTTCACCAGGTGAAGAAGGGTTCTCATAACCTGTAACGCCCCAAAATTTCCCACACACTTCTAGGTCACGTTAACTACTCAACTAATTAAACTTAACCTCAAATACGTCATGTCAACTCCCTATGCAACAAAGATATAAAAAAAAATCAAGTTCCACTTTTCATCAATTCAACAATACATCAATTAGATAGAATATCGATCAACAACAATCGTGGGCCACCTCACGAGGCAATTTTATTATTCAACTAGGCAAAACTCAACGAATGGAAGAAAACTAAAATAGGCACCTATCCCGAAATGAAATTAACAACTAGTGGGAACCTCCCAATAAATCAAGTATAAACAAATGGTTTATTGACCATAACATAAGGTCTTAACTAATAACTTAAACTAAGCAAGAGTGACTAAGCAGCCTATGGTCCTCGCTCGTCATGTCTCCTCCGTCCCATCACCATGGTCGTCCACGAGTCATTCACCTGAAACAATCATTGTAGAGGGGGAGAGGGGGGTGAGTATATTAAATATACTTCGTAAGTAGCCCTCACCACACACACACATCATACTCAACTATAACAAGAAACATTCGTAGTCATGCTTTTCAATACATCATGCATTTAAACATAAACACATTCCATAAAATTTAGTGACAACCCAGCCAGGAAGCACGTTAACAACCAACCTCTAGTCTCCCTAACATCACAAGTACCCCTACGCTTATCACAGTTATCCTAACCTCCCACAGTTATCTCCTTCGAGTAGAGTCGGCCCCTGACCATTTATACCCAGAGCCCCGACACTGTTGCATCGGCCCTAGACCATTTATACCCGAGGCCCCGATGACTTCACCATCTATTGGCCCTTGACCATTTATACCCAAGGCCCCAATAGTCTTCCTCCCAAAGGACTCCTCGTATCAACCCTCCACCATTTTTACCCGAGGCCTCGATACTCCATTAGTGACGTATCAGCCCCCGACCATTTATATCCGAGGCCCTGACACTCACTCATTCCTTTACTCCAAGAATCCAACTCTCACCAGAGTCTAACCATATGATTTCTTAAGCCATGACCCATGCACCTTTCAACTCACAAACACCATTCAGCATGCTTCCACAACATAAACATCATTCTAATAATGAAACAATAAAC
>NW_019104525.1:1218386-1243482 GCF_001995035.1 Momordica charantia
AAAAACCTACACTATAATAAAGCCAAAGAATAACTACTAGAACTAACTAAGTTCTCATAAGCTAAAAACAATGGAAAATACTAAAGATTTCAACTCCTCATGCTAGAACGCTATTCCTCAATCACTTTTTGAGCAGTCACTTAAACATTCATCTGAAAACATTTAGAAAACAGAAAAATGGGTACAAAAATACTCAATAAACAATTTCCATATCAAATATTGAAATTCATTTTTTTCTTTTCGAAACATTTGTAACAAAAATACCAACCGATCAAAACTTTCAAAATTCCTTCTAAAACATTTGGTACAACTTTTAAACTTTCGAATAACTAAATCATTCAAACATTCAAAATAATCTTACATTCATTCATACTTTCAAAATCACAGTGAAAAGTTGCATTGTTTGGGTAGCCTACAGAACATATGTGGTTACCCATCGGTAACACCAATCAATCAGAAGCTTCTATCAGAATTGTCGAATTAATATCGACCAAAACAGATTTGTTGAAATAATATTGACCAGAACAGAGTTGTCGAAATAATATCGATAAGAACAAACAGAACGATTACTTAAGTGTGAGGCCATTGAGTGAATAACACATAAAAAAGTCTTCATTCTCAAGGAATGTCAAACCACAAATAAGCTAGAACAGAAATCCATCAATTCCAAATTAGGCTACTACCCCAAATAAGCAAAACGTTCCTCAAAACAAAAATATGGCATATCCAGATGGCCCTATCAAATCAATCAAAATATCTTTCAAATAAATATGCAAAACAAATACATACTTTCAATATGAAATCAGTTCAAAACATTTAAATAATTTCAAACAAACTTTATTAAATCATACAAAACATGCTTCGAATTTTTTTACAAATGACCATAATATCAATTACCAAAATATTTATCAAATCCATAATAAAACTTCAATTGCATAGGCAATACATCAATTTCAAATCTTCATATCAAATCCAAAATAAATTTTAGTTTTTCGAAAGGATATGGTAAATCACTTACGATACTTTTCGAAGGGATATGGTAAATCACTTACAATACTTTTCGAAGGGATATGGTAAATCACTTACAATACTTTTCAAATGGATACGGTAACTCACTTACAATACTTTTCGAAGGGATATGGTAAATCACTTACAATACTTTTCGAACGGATACGGTAACTCACTTACAATACTTTTCGAAGGGATATGGTAAATCACTTACCTCTCGCAAAAATCCTACAAATCTAACTTAACTTCTTCCTTGAGTAGTTGTCAACTTAGAGGCCTAGAAACAACCAATTGTAAAACTTTTGTATAATCTCAACTATAACACATTCCAAAATCATGAACTTTCAAAATGTATCCATTATACAAAAGTTTGTACAATTTAACTAGCACTAAGGGAAAGTAAAAAAGGAATGAAAGCACACCAAATAATTAATCATAATTGGGCAGTTCTTTACAAAGAAAAGATCTGCTATATTTCCTAAAGATAGCAACGGTAATATTTGCCAAAGAAGGGAATTGAAGGTAATTGACTTGGGTACAATCAATCACTAATGATTTGGTGATTGATTGTAGGCTTTATTCCCATTTATTTCTTGACCAATATCAACGATGGATGTTGCTACTGTTTTAAGGAAAATATGGGAGACTAGTTTGGAAAGTCTGCTGTCATATTTATCAAAATATCCTTCTACTGTCATTGAGTTGAGTGATCTTAATTTTCTGCTATCATTAAGTTGAATGAGCCTTGTTCTTTTACATCATTTCTCAAACTGGAGGTAGGAATTTCGCGAACTCCAAGTTTGTTTGATAAGTTTTGAAAAGTTGCCTTGGCAAGGGGCTAGGTGAAGATATCTGCAAGTTGTTGATGAGATGGCACAAATCGAGTGACTAATGATCCAAGTGCTACCTTCTCTCGTACAAAGTGATAGTCGAGTTCAATGTGTTTGGTACGAGCATGGAAAATTGGGTTGTTGGACATTTGAATGGCACTAGTGTTATCACAAAATAGTTGTGGAGGTTTATCAAGAGGTATTCCCATGTCACGAAAGAGAAATGTGATCCATRTGAGTTCARCTGCTGCATTTGYCATTGCTCTATATTCTGCTTCAGAGCTTGATCGAGAGACAGTTGGTTGCTTCTTTGAAGACCAAGATRTTAAGTTGGAGCCCAAAAAGATACAATAGCYAGATGTACTTCTTCTWGTTATTGGACATCCTCCCSAATCTKCATYASAAAAACCATATAAGTTTAGGGAACTATTTTTMAAAAAAGTAATGCCATGAYACATGGTCTTTTTAAGATATYTAAGAATTCGTTTCACTTCCCTGAGATGTTTCACTTGAGGTTGTTGCATATTTTGACATACTTTATTCACAGCATGGACAATATCAGGTCTACTTAGTGTGAGATATTRGAGCGATYCCWCTAAGCTCCTATATGTTGTAGGATTCACTGGTTCTTSATCCTTTGGAGAGCAATTTGGACTTAAGGCCATARGTGTAGAAATAGGTGAAGCCCCCATCATTTCTGACTTTAGCAATATATMTTTAGTATATTTKCTTTGGGTGATATGATATCCATTTGAGGAGTTTTGYACTTCGAWACCAAGGAAATAGTGGAGCTGGCCTAAGTCTTTTATTGCAAATTTCGTACCTAATTTTTKAATGARCGATTSAACAAAGGTTGGTTCATTCCYTGTGATGATGATATCATCTACATAAACTAGCATTAGAATAAGAGTCTTGTTATGTTTATAAASAAAAAATGAAGGATCTGAAGGGCTACAATTAAAACCTATGTGTAGCAAAAACTGAGAAAGGYSATCAAACCAAGCTCTAGGAGCTTGTTTGAGTCCATAGATTGCCTTGTTTAAYCTGSATACATAGTTAGGTAAGTCAGGATTAGAAAAACCTGGAGGTTGAGTCATGTATACTTTTTCTTTGAGGTATCCATGAAGAAATGCATTCTTCACATCCAGTTGTCTTAGCTTCCAATCATATGACGTTGCAAGAGCTAGGACAAGTCGTATAGTTGTGCTCTTGACTACTGGACTAAAGGTCTCTTTATAATCTAGACCTTCCACCTGTGAATAACCTTGAGCTACCAACCTTGCTTTATGTCTTTCAATTGAACCATATTCTTTAAGCTTTGTTTTGAATATCCATTTGCAACCCACGATATTAGTATTTAGAGGTTTCCTCACTAGTTCCCAAGTCTTGTTATCATAAAGAGCTTTGAGTTCTTCCTTCATAGCATCTTTCTAGATTGGAATGTTTAGAGCCTCCTTGTAATTCTTGGGTCACCAGCTTCTGTGGTGCTAAGAAAAATGTTGTGTTGTTGTTGTTTTGATTTCCATCTAGTGATCATATGATGTGTATTTAGTTCTCCTTTTGATCGGGGTTCAATGTTGGTGTTCACCTGAAGTTGATTTTGATTATTTTGATCTTGAGTATTTGTAGTAGAAAAAGAAAGATCAATATACAGTGAGTCACTAAGATTAGGTAAAAAATCAGATGAGATTTTAGAGGTTGCAGCGGATGGAGATTCTGCATTTGCAAATCTGCTAGCTTCATATTTAGTCTCCACCCGTAGTTGAGACTGAGATTGATCCACCAGCTCATGCTCATTTTCTATATTTTGTTGTTCAAATTGAGATTTCTCCAATTGTAATTCTGAATTTGAGAAGTGTTGGTTCTCAAATTGATTTTCTTCATATTGTTGAAATCGGAGGTGATCAATTTGGTTGTTCTAAGATGTATTAGTTTGATCATTTCTCTGTTCTTCACTTGTAAGGTCTCTTGCTTCTTGGACTGTGTTTTCTTCAATTTGTTCCAAGTCATCAAAGCACATATTTTTGTTGTAGATCTCAGCACCTTGAATTCATTGAGGTTGAGGTTGACCTGCTTCAGTGGGAATATGYCATTCTGCTRCATCTAAAAAACTTGACATTTYTAGAGATTCACAATTTATAGGTTTATTTTATGATTCATGATCAAATGGAAAGAAGTTTTCATCAAATATAACATGCCTTGATATGTAAACATTATTACTTTTCGGATCAAGGCATCTATACCATTTATTAGATATGCTATAGCCTAAGAACACACAAGGATAKGTTTTCTTTGCAAATTTGTTTTTGGATTGACACCTTAGATAGGGATAACATCTACAACCAAAAACTTTTAAATTAGTGTAATTAGGTTCTTTTTGAAATAGAGTTTCAAAGGTTGCTTTCATTTTCAAAGAAGAAGATGACATTCTATTTATCAAAAAGGTGGCAGTTAAAAAACTATCGACCCAATACTTAAGAGGTATTTTGGTTTGGAAGAGAATAGCTAAACCTGTCTCAATTATGTGTCTATGCTTCCTTTCGGCTACTTCATTTTGTTGTGGAGTATGAGGGCAACTCATTTGATGATGGATTCCATTTTCCTCCATGAGTTTTTTTAGTTTCAATGAAGTAAATTCTCCTCCACCATCTGTTTGAAAGACTTTGATCTTCCTTTCAAATTGAGTCTCAACTAGTTTATGAAACTTACAAAAGCATTCAAATAATTTAGATTTTCTTTTTAAAGGAAAGAGCAATGTATATCTAGCGTGATCATCTATAAAATTAGCATAGTATTTAAACTTTTGGCAAGAAAGAATGGGTGCCAGACCCCATAAATCACAATGAACTTTATCAAAAGGAAACATACTTGATTCATTTCTCAAAGTAAATGGCAGTCTACAATTCTTACTAAATTGACAAATCTCACAAATATCAGTAGCTTTCTTCTAATTAGATACTTGAATCATTTGTTTATTATTCAAATATTTCACAAATACTTCATTTAAATGGCCTAAATGCTTATGCCATAAATCAAAAGATAATTTATTTGAATTTTCAACACCAAGATATGCAAAAGCAGTAGCTGGTTTTTGTTCCTCCAATGCATAAAGATCTCCCTTTTTATGTCCCCTTACTAGCACTTGTCCCTGCTTGTTCTTCACAACAAAATCATTGGATGTAAATATAATTGAACAATCATTATCGTTAGTAAGCTTACTTACTGAGATAAGATTCTTTTTAATTTCAGGAACTACCAATACATTATCTAGTTTTAAGTTGGTATCATGGGAGGGTATCTGACCTATATGAGTAATATTAAGCCCATCTCCATTTCCTACATATAGTTTTTCATTCCCTTTGTATATATGAGATGTAGATACCTTACCTAGATCATTGACAATGTGTGAAGTAGCCTCAGAATCAGCATATAGGGCAGGATCCATAGTACCTTTAAAGGACAGTGTAGCCAAAGCCTTGGGAATTTCTTTAGGTTGAAAGGAGTGATCAAACTGTTCCAACACTTTATAGCTGTGTGATTAGTTTTGCCACAAATTTGACATGAAACATACCTACTTTGATTTGCCTCTTTGGTAGGAGATTGACTTGAGACAACATTATTAAGAGAGGAAAATCCAGAGTGTGGAGAGGAATATCCATAGTGCGGATTTTGACTTGTGTTGGATCTAAAACCTCTTCCTCCTGAATTGAAGTGGTTTACTCTACTTCTCCCTCTTCCTCTTTGACTGAAAAAAGCTTGATTTGCATCAGGGACAACAATCTTTCTTCCTCAACTTCAAGTAAGTTCATCTGTTTATGAGCCTTCAAAGCGAGGATGAATTGGTTGAAAGTTGGATATGGAGCCTTTGATAGCATGGCTGTTCTAAATTCTTTGTACTTGTTCCCCAATCCTCGAGCCAATGTAAAGACTTTGCTTAAGTCATCTAGGGGCTTTTTCATAGCAGCTAATTTGTCACATAGACCATTAAACTTCTTAATGTATTCATCAAGAGTTAGATTTCCCTTTTTCAAACAATGTAGGGATTCACTAATATGTATTTCATTTTCTTTTGTAATGGCAAGAAGAGTTTCTTTTAAGGAAGTCCATACTTGGTGGGAGGTTTCTAGACCTTCAATCATGACCAAGACTTCCTCTGAGATGATGCCAAGCAACCATGAAGTTAGCAACCCATCATTATTGATCCAAGTCTGTCGCTTTTCACTTGTTTCACTAGATTATTCCTTTTCAAATTTTGCTATCTCAGGTGGACAGTCTTCTTTGAGGTGATGTTCAATTCCCAGACTTCTCACACGAGGTAGAACTTGTGATTTCCATAGTAAATAATTGGTGGTGCTAAGTTTGATGGATATCAAACTTGAGCATTGGTGGAATGATTCTATCGTGAGTTTTGTTTCTGATTTGGCCATGTGAATAGAGAAGTAGAGATGAATTTGAAGTTTGAACTTTCCCTAAGTGTCAGGCTCTGATACCATGTAAAACTTTTGTATAATCTCAACTATAACACATTCCAAAATCATGAACTTTCAAAATGTATCCATTATATAAAAGTTTGTACAATTTAACTAGCACTAAGGGAAAGTAAAAAAGGAATGAAAGCACACCAAATAATCAATCATAATTGGGCAGTTCTTTACAAAGAAAAGATCTGCTATATTTCCTAAAGATAGCAACGGTAATATTTGCCAAAGAAGGGAATTGAAGGTAATTGACTTAGGTGCAAACAATCACTAATGATTTGGTGATTTATTGTAGGCTTTATTCCTATTTATTTCTTGACCAATATCAACGATGAATATTGCTACTGTTTTAAGGAAAATGTGGGAGACTAGTTTGGAAAGTCTGTTGTCATATTTATCAAAATATCCTTCTGCTGTCATTGAGTTTAGTGATCTTGATTTTCTGCTATCATTAAGTTGAATGAGCCTTGTTCTTTACACCAATATCCAAAATCAATCCTTAAATTCTATCCAAGGATTTAAAATTCAACCAAATCCTAAGCAAATCTTATCTACCCAATTTTTCCATTCAAAACACTTTTTTTTATGCAAAACAATTAGGAAAGTGTGGATTTGAGGCTACAAAACCAAATCTGAAAACTGGGTTAAAAAGCCTCTAAATTCAACAATAACAAACTTTAAAATTACAAGAATCGGTATAAATCAATACGGACTAAATTTACAAAATGTTGCTCAATAAAACAAGCTTAAAAACCTTCTAAACAATTGAAAATTTGGGGATTTTAAATCTGGAAAATTTTCTGTTTTATAAAATAAAACTTCCAAGAATTTTCCATAAAACAATTAACAAGTTAATGATTTTTATAGAAAAATCAGATCTGAAAACGGTATAGAAAACCTTTAAAACTTGGTAAAAACATATAATTTTTCATGTAAAAATTAGAACAATAAACTATAGTTTATGGGATACAAATAGGTAAACTTTTTATGCAAAAAGAGTCTCAAAATAGCCCAAAAACAGTCTCATAAACAAAAAGATTCAAACCAAAAATTCTGGAAAATTTTTAGGGTAAAAAGTCCTTAAAATCTTTTAATCTAAAAACAAAGACCTCAAAACTTTTCCCAATAAACTGAATTAAAGAACTACAGACCAATAAAAATAAAACTAAAACAATGAGGAAGAAAAACTTACCGATCTTTGAGAGGAAATACCAAAACTCTTATTCTTTTCTTTTCTTTTTCTCTAGGAGAGAAAACTAGGTCTAGAAGTTTAAGAAAAATAAAACCTAAGGTTTAAGGGCTTTTATAACAAACCCTAATGAATCCTTTTTAAAAAATGATTAACATAAAAAGATAAAGATTTAATAAAACTCTTTTTTTAATTTTTTTTATTCTAGGAACAAATTATCTTTTAAAAATATTTTTTAAAACAAAAAGGTTTATCTTTGAGAAAATAAAAGAAAACAAGTAAAAAAATAATAATTTAAATATATATATTTATATATATTTTTTCGGTTGTTACATCAATTTTTTGGAGGTATATCTATAAAAATCATTTTATAAGCGTTTTATCTAAATTTAAAAAGTTTCTATGCTTTTGTGTTTAACATGAAGCATCCTACACAAGGGAGATAATATCAAGTCGTACATAAGTCTAACATTCACTAGATAAGTTCTAAAATATCATCTTAAACTTAATTCTAAGGTAAATTAATTAATTAATTACATGACATAAAAGCAAGTAAATCAATATTTCATAGCCTTGTCTAAAACTAACTAAATATTTGATTTACTTTGTTTAAACATCTACATATTTCATAGATTATATCAAAAGCTAGTCTACATGATTTCACCTCTTTGATACCAATGTAATTATCACAATTTTCTATATGTATTTACTAGTCGTAAATTGATGGGAAGGAGAAGGACAAAACTAGAACGTCTAAAAGAAATTGTTGTTGTATCATGGGCGGAACCGCTACCTTGAAAGCAAAATTCGGCACGACCTTGGCGTTAAATCGTTCTATTGTCGGAATGCTCCCCAAGGTTAACACAACCTCCAATCCAGATGTGCATTCGTCAAAACAGAGTGGAATAAAGCTCGTGAAGTGGTGGAATTACGTTGTATCTGAAGGAAGACCCAAAAATAGAATTTTTATTTTTAAATAAAAATAAAATCAATGAACGAGAGCTGGCTTCATGTGTCTTTGACTGGCCACCAAGTCTTCCATGCACGTCACACATCTTTTAACTAGAATTAAAGAGCTACTTCAAAACACGTACATTAGATTGACCTTAATTTCATCCGAGTGCGCCACATGTGATTGACAGGTTCAAAGTCGTAAAAAAATTAGTTTGGAAAAGAAATTTGTTCGAAAAAGAAAGGTCTAGGTCCAGGCCCAAGCCTGAGCCAAATGACAGTAGCAATGCAGGTGTGAGATATGCTTTGGGCTTACCCCAAACCAAATTTATAGGCCCACTCTCAGTCTTTGGCTTATAACTCATCTTCCCAAGGGATAAACTTCCCATATGGGACAACTGAGTTGATTTTATATTATAATTCTCAACAAATCCTCCACGAATGACAAATACTAATGCAAGAGAATAGAATAAAGGATTTTCTAAGTAAAAAAAAAGTAAACTTAAATATTAATATCTTTCGATTTGGATTAATGCATAGTGAAGTAGGGCAACAACCTAAGTATTGAAAGTGAGTTACCTCTTGAACTTCTAGTAATATGGTTGAGACCCCCATAACACATTTAAATCCTTCATTTTGATTTCACGATAGTCATCAAGTGCTATCAATAGTCATGCACATAAATCCTTGGGTCATCGTGAAAGATCTAGAAATACTCCTCAACTCTTTCATAGAAGGCAACCTCACCTTTACAATCATGATATTGTTTCATCAAGTTTATCATAGATAAATCACTCAAAACTGAGCTATGAAAACTTTGAATATTATTCACCAAGTCCATATATGAACCACCCCAAATAAGGGTTATGGATTCACGCAATGTTTCCCTACATTTATCAAGTCCGTACACGAACCACCCAAAAGAAGGGCTATGGCTTCACATAATGTTGTACTACATCCATCAAGTTCATACATGGACCACCCAAAAGAAAGGCTATGGATTCATATAAGTGAGGAACATCATGGTTTTAGTCCCATACATCCTGAGGACTCCTAAATTACCCTCATTGTTTCGCCTTTGGTGAGAAGATCAGTCAAGTTCCTTTCGGACCTCACATACTCCGATGAGATAATTCCATCTCTCAGCAACTGTTTCACAGCTCCATGTCTCAAGAATATATGACGTCTTTTGCCGTTGTACATATTGTTTTTTGCAATCCATATGACAGCCTGTTAGTCACTGTGTAAGGATACAAGTATAGATTTCCCTCACAATGACACGTCTCCAAGAAGACTTCTCAGTCATTCAGCCTTTTGCCCTGCTAGTTCAAGTGCTATAAACTAAGATTCCATGGTGGAACGAGCAATGCAGGTCTACTTTGCTGATTTCTATGAGATAACTCCTCTACCAAAAGTAAACACATATCCACTAGTGGAGCTTATTTCATCAATATCTGTAACCTAGTTTGCATCACAATATTTTTCTAGCACGGTAGAAAATTTGTTAAAATGCAAACAATAAGTCATTGTATCTCTAAGATACCTTAATAAACGATGTAGATCAGTCCAGTGCTCATTGCTAGGGTTATGTGTATATCTACTAAGTCTACTCAAAACATATGCAATATCTGGTCTAATGCAGTTCATCAGAAATATGACCTTATCTACGATTCTTTTCGTATTYAGATTGAGATACAATGTTGCCCTAATTCTTTCTAAGACTCATGCTAGCATAAGACTACAGGTGATTTATCAAAGTGATCAAATTTCTTCAACATTTTTCTCATATAGTGTAACTGACATAAGAAAAACTCATTGTCATTTTTCCTTATCTTAACACCAAGTATTACATCAACATCTCCTAAATCTTTCATTTAAAAATTAGGTGATAGAAGTAACTTAGTCTCATTAATGACATCTAAGTTCGTATAAAAAATAAACATGTCATCAATATATAGGTATACAATTACACAATAAACTACAAACAAATTTAAGTAAACACATGTATTAGAACAGTTAACCTTATAACCATTATTTACTAAACTACCATTGAATTTTTCATACCATTGTTTAGGAGCTTGTTTTTTATCGTAGAGTGATTTTTTAAGCTTGTGCACTTTATTTTCTTGACCAGCAACTAGAAAATCTTCAGGTTGAGTCATATAGATCTCTTCCTCTAAGTCCCCATTAATGAATGTTGTTTCTATATCTATTTGATGTATTACTAGGTTACGAATAGTAGCAAGAGTTATTAGAGAAATAATAGTAGCTATTTTGGTTAAAGGAGACTACATATCGAAGTAATCAATACCATATTTTTGTGTGTGACCTACAACCACTAGTCTAACTTTGTATTTTTCTATTGTACCATCTAGTCTCGTTTTCCTATTAAAGATTCACTTGCACCTAATATGTTTATTTCCTATAGGTAGATCTATCAATTCCCAGGTAATTTGATTCATAACTATGGAGTCTAATTCACTTTTAATTACTTCTTTCCATAAGCTAGAATCTAAAGAATTTATAGTTTCTTGGTAGGTTTTGGGATCTTCATCTATTAGATACATGCAAGCAAATTGATTATCTATCTTGTCATAGTTTTCCACTAGGTAGGAAGTTAAAAAGTCAAGTCCAAAACTTTTACTAATCTTTTATCTTTTACTTCTCTTAGGTTCAGGATCTATTAGAGAATTAGTCTCAAATTCAAAATCTATCATACCAACAGAAGTAAAGGACAAAGATATGGATGCTTGCTTTGAAAATTCACTAGATTCACCAACAATTTTAATCATAGGAAAAGTATTTAAAAAAAATATACAGCATCTCTGTATTAAAAAATTGAGTTATCACTTAAGCACATGAATCTATATGCAGAACTATTATGAGCATAGCCAATAAAAACACAATCAAAGGTTTTAGATCTAACGTTTGTAATTTTTTTGAATGTTGGATACGCCCATTTGCTAAGTACCCTCACACTCTCAGTAGCTCAGATTTGGGTGAGTATCCTTCTAGAGTTCGTACGATGTCATATCCAACTTTTTGTGAGGAATCCTATTAAGAATAACATAGGCAGAAAAGGCAGCTTCCCTCCATATATTATCAGATAAGCCATAACTTATTAGCATAACATTCATTATTTCTTTTAAAGTTCTATTTTTGCGTTAGAGTATTCCATTTTGTTGAGGTGAATATGGAGGAGTAACTTCATGTAGAATTCCAATTTGATTTACAAAACTTCTTAAGATAATTATAACTATATTCACCACCCCTATCTCATCTCAACCTTTTTATCTTCTTGTCTAGTTGGTTTTCTACTTCAGTTTTGAAATTAAAAAATATACTACTTGCTTAATCTTTAGATTTTATGAGATATACCCTCGTATATCTAGAAAAATCATCAATAAAAAATATAGTAATTCCCCCCCCCCTCTACTAGAAGTGTTTTTGAAATAAACAAAATCATAATGAATTAGTTTTACAAGTTCAGTACATCTAACAGTGACCTGTTTAAAATATTGGCTTTACGAGCTTCAATCGTACCATATATTTTGATGATAACAAACTTAATCTGTTAATTGTTTTAGTGTTTCAAAGTTTCCATAGTGTAGAGCTTGAAAAGACGAATCCAACACAATTTGAGATGCTCAAAATGGAGTTCAAATGGAAAAGTTATAATCAATCAAAACAAGCTGAAAGGAAAATACCTGAGAGGACGATGTTGGGCGAATCATATGCTGATACATGGCGAGTTGAATTATTCAATAAAAAAAGAGAAAAAAAGAAGGAAAGAAAAAAGAAAAAAGAAAAAAAAAAGAAATGTTACCATTGGAAAAGATTAAAAGAAAAAGAAATTCTTTTTTTGTTGTAACCGTTGGAAAGTTTTTAATAATAATAATAATTATTATTATAATTATAATAATATAACGTAATAATTACTTTTCAAACTAAATCTCCATCGTTCATTCTCAATCATTAAGATCCAAGACCCAATTTGATTTTAGTTTCAAACCATTCTTTAAATATTTTCATCTCCTATTTAAACCCCTCTTCTCTCCCAAATTTCGCACAATGAACTTTCTTATTTCTCAATCCTCCATAATCATCATTTGTTGCTCTTTCCATGCTCTCAATTTTATTTTCATATTTATTCTTGTGAGAAATTTTCTTGTTGTGAGGATTGAATTACTTGGGAGCTCAAATTTGTAAGTCTACTCTATTAGAGAGTTATGTGAAAAATCCTTATTTCCACTTATTTGGGTTTCATTCTTGAGCCCAGTAAAAAGAACAGAGTGTGGGCTTTGATCTTTGTCCTGTAAAAATATTGGGTATAGTTCTAAATCCCGTAAAAAGTACGGCTTGTAAGGTTTGGTCTTGGTCCTGTAAAAAAACTGAGTTTACGATCTTGAACCCATAAAAGGATTGTATTTAGTGGAAAATCTCGAGAGGTTCTCAGTGAGTGGAGTAGGCTAGTGGTTGGCCAAACCACTATAAATCTCTTCCGTAATGTTTTCTCTATCCCTATACTTTTTTATTTATTGCAATTTATTTTTCAAGTACATTTTTTTATTGCAAATATATGTTGTGCCTATCTTGAATATTTGTTTTATAATATTTTGGGTTGCTATAAATTGCTCATAAATTTGTTTGCCTTAAAAAGTTTACTTAGTTATTTGGTTGTTCTTAAAATCGAAAAAGTTTAGTAAATTGATCTTCAACACTATTCACCCCCCCTAGTGTTGCCATATCGATCCAACATACCATGCCACACATCAAGAAACTAAAAAATATAAGCGGAACAAGAGTCAATTTCATTCATTGAAGTAGAACAGTGCTAAGAACGAATAAACCGTTAGCTAAATAGCCCTTACCAAAAAAGTCACAATTTTTGGTAATGATAATCTTATCAACCTCAAATACAAGCCTTAGTCCAGCCTGCTTCAGTAGACTTCCAGACACCAGATTCCTATGCAGGGAAGAAACGTATAACACATTACTTAAGGAAAAAGATTTAGCTGAGGTAAGTTTTAAAATAATCTTCCTTGTCCCAAGTACACCAATAGTGGCCGAGTTTCCCAAAAAACACACTTGCCATCAGTAGAGTCCTTGGAAGTCATAGAAAAGGTTATAATTGAGCAAAAATATCTAGATGTTTCGATATCAAGAATCCATCCAGACTTGTTCTCCACTAGATTCAAATCCGCGACCACGATATCAATGATGCCATCCGTCTCTGTGAGGTTGGCTTATGAAGCATGTTTTGTTTTGCCTGTATTTCCTTTGGGTGCACTGGTAGGATTTGCGTCCAGGTTTTCCACATACATAAAAGATTAGTTTTTATTTCTTGATTCTTCCACCAGTATTTTTGATTTGGAATCCGTTCTTCTTTTGTGCTTTATCCTTATAAACTTGTTTTCCTTTGCTCTTGAATCCGTCTTTGGAAGCACTAGAAGATTCAACCAGATTAGCCTTAACTAAATTTAAGGATTGTGAAGAAAGTTTATCTTTTTGCTATTGTCTTCCTTTGTGTGCATGTGACTGATCAGTTCTTGCGGAGTCAGGTTTTTCTTCATGTATTCAAGTGGTTGCGGTAATCACACCAGGATAAAAAATTAGCCACTAGGATTTTGTACTCATGAACCTGGTCCATTACTGGTTTGTTGTCCAACATCTGAAATTGCATCCATTTACCGACAACGTACTTTTTCCTGCCTGCATTGTCCCCACCATATATGGACATTAAAGTATCCCAAATAATCTTTGTAGATTTATGGACTACAAACATATCAAATAGATAGGCATTTATATGGTTGAGGAGACGCCTATTGATAAATTTGAATTTTTCCTACAGAAACATTACTGTTGGGGCATGTTTGACTACAAAAATGAACCTTTTTTATTCATATTTAATTCAAAGTGTTCACATATTCTTAAAATAGAATATAAGGAAAATATTTCTGGATAATTTGCAATATAGGATGTTTTGATGAAAATTGAGATAAAACGTGGTCAAACTCGGCAAAAACTCACAAAATTCCCATGTTGTAGGAACTATGCGCCGCCGCCTTTTTGCCCCATTTTTCAAAACGTGTGTTTTACTTATGAGTGGCATGGGTGTGATCTCACATGAGTTTGTTTAAACCGACTCAGCCAGTTTAAGTCAAATTTGAGTTGGTGGGGAGTTCAAACAAACTTGGAGTCCTATATTAAGACAGCCTCCCCCAGCACAATCATCATTCTCAAGTGCTTTCAGCATCCATTATACCTCAGTTTCAATTTAGATTTCGTTGTAGTTCTTTTCCTCTTGTAATTTCCTTGTATTTTCGAAAACTCAAGTCTTGTTACATTTCGTTCTTGTTTTAATTCAAGTTCTTTTATTTGTTATTCATATATTTAAGTTCTTTTATGTTCTTTAGCGAGTTTCAAACTCCCTTCAAGCTTGAAAGAGAACCAGATTAAGCTAGAACTCATTGTACCTTGTTATTATTTAACTTAAATCAATGGAAATGATTTCTTCTATGTTTTCGGGCGTTTTCCTTTTTTTAATTATGCACTAATTTAGTTTTCAACCTCTATGTGGAATGCCTTAGCTAAAATTATTTAATTTCAACATAGTCAGGAAAAAGTCCAGAATGCACCGGATGCAATTCTTGGTTGGTTTCTAAAAATTTTTCTACAAATCATTCCTTAGGTTGGCCACTAGGAAATTGATTTATGCACCGAAGCCTAATACTGAGAATGTTAGGTTAGGTAAAACAATATGAAACCAATATCGGATGTGACGTAGACATAAGCACATAAAACATGGTCCTAGAGTAGAATTACATTATAAGATTGTAACTACAGTTAGAAATATGATAGTAGGTTACCCTAAGCTCTGCAGTAACCAAAAGCGGTTCGTGAAAGAGTAGAATTCAGATTTCCAGAATTAGCTAAGTAGCGCATGACCCTTTTTTCCTCAAGTGTGTATTTTTTGTATTTTCTCTCAAAACTAAGGTATATGTTGGCTTTTCGAGCTTCAATCATACCATATATTTTCATGAAAATAAACTTAATCTACTGATAATTTTGGTATTTCAAAGTGTCCATAATGTAAAGCTTGAAAAGACGAATCCAACATAGTTTGAATGGCTCAAATCGGAGTTTAAATGAAGAAGTTATGATCGAAACAAGTCGAACGGAAAATACCCAAGAAGATGGCGTGGGCGAATTTTATGTTGATACATGGCGAGCTGTATTGTTAAAAAAAAAACAAAGAAAGAAGAAGAGAAAGAAAAGAGAAAGAAAGATTGAAAAGAAAAAAAAAGAAAATGAAAAGAAATTGAAAAAAAAAAGAAAAAAATCAAACTAACCGTTACTCATATATATATATATATTTTTATTTTATTTTATAATATATTATTACTATATATTATATTATAATATAATGTAATCATTACTTTTAGAATTCAATCTCCACTTTTCATCATCAATCATTAAGATCCAATGGTCCAAATTGATTTTAGTTTCAAATCAATTTTACTCACTTTCCTTTCCTATTTAAATTTCACTCCTCTTCCACTTTTATATACCCAATTTTCTTATTTTCAAATCTTCTATAATCCATTGTTGCTCTCTCCAAGCTCTGAATTCTACTTCTATTTTTATTCTTGTGAGAGATTTTCTTGTTGTGAGGATCGATGTATTTGTGAGTTTAAACTTGTAAATCTATTCTATTGGAGAGTTTTAGTGTGTGAAAAATTATTATTTCCATACTTAGTTGGGTTTCGTTCTTGAGTCCGGTAAAAGGAACGGAGTGTGGGTTTCGATCTTTGTCCCGAGAAAAAGGTTGGGTTTAGTTCTAGGTCCCATAAAAATAGCGATTTGTAAGGTTTGGTCTTGATCCCGCAAAAGGACCGGGTTTCTGATCTTGAACCCATAAAAGGATCGTGCTAGTGGAAAATCTCGAGAGGTGCTCGAGGAGTGGAGTAGGCCAAGGGTTTGCCGAACCATTATAAATCTCTTGCGTGACGTTTTCTCTATCTCTTACTTTTTTATTTATTGCAATTTATCTTTTAAGTATATTTTCTTTTATTGCAAATATATATTGTGGTTATCTTGAATATTTGTTTAATGATATTTTGAGTTGCTATAAATATTGCATAAATTGTTTTTGTTTAAAAAGTTTACTTGGTATTTAATTTATGCTTAAATTCGAAAAAGTTTAGTAAATTGATCTTCAACACTATTCACCCCCCGCTAGTGTTGTCATACCGTTCCAACAATTGGTATCAGAGCGGGTTGCTCTTTTTTGAGTTAAAAAATATATTTAAAAAATTATTTTGTTTGATATCTATTGTTTGAGTTTCTCTCCAACAAGTGATATTGTAGCAAGATCGCTCTTATTGTTAGAGCATTATGGCAAACTTTATGGTAAATGGAATTGTTGAAGGACAATCTCCCTCTACACCTCATTTCTTTGATTTGATGGCTCAAATTATGCATATTTGAAAGCTAGAATGAAAATCTATTTACAATCTATTGACTTTAATTTATGGTTAAATATTGCTAGAGGTCCTTTTATTCTCATTAAGAAAATAGATGGTAAAGATGTGCGTAAATTAGAAGATGAGTATGATGAAAATGAAATGAAAAAGTTTTCTTTTAATGCTAAAGCTATGAATTGTTTATATTGTGCTTTATGTAAAGATTAATTTAATTGAATATCTATGTGTACTTCGGCTAAAGAAATTTGGAATATTCTTGAAGTTACCCGAGAGGGAACAAACCAAGTTAAAGAGTCTAAAATTAGCATGCTTGTTCATAATTATGAATTATTTAAGATGGATGCTAATGAGTCAATTACCGATATGTTTACTCGATTTACTAACATTATAAATGCCTTGAAGGGCCTTGATAAAGAATATATAACATCAGACAATGTTAGGAAAATTCTTAAGTCTCTTCCTAGGACTTGGGAAGCAAAGGTGATGGCAATCCAAGAAGCCAAGGATCTCACCAAACTTCCTTTAGAGGAACTTATTGGCTCACTCATGACTCATGAGATTACCATGAAGGAGCACTTGGAAGATGAGTCTAAAAAGAAGAAAAGTACTGCTTTGNCTTGTTGTGAGGATCGATGTATTTTTGAGTTTAAACTTGTAAATCTACTCCATTTGAGAGTTTTAGTGTGTGAAAAATTCTTATCTCCACACTTAGTTGGTTTTCGTTCTTGAGCTCGGTAAAAGGAACAGAGTGTGGGTTTTGATCTTTGTCCCGAGAAAAAGGTTGGGTTTAGTTCTAGATCCCGTAAAAAGAGCGGTTTGTAAGGTTTGGTCTTGATCCCGCAAAAGGATCGGGTTTCCGATCTTGAACCCATAAAAGGATTGTGCTTAGTGCAAAATCTCGAGAGGTGCTCGGGGAGTGTGGAGTAGGCCGAGGGTTTGCCGAACCACTATAAATCTCTTGCATGACGTTTTCTCTATCCCTTACTTTTTATTTATTGCAATTTATCTTTTAAGTATATTTTCTTTTATTGCAAATATATATTGTGCTTATCTTGAATATTTATTTCATGATATTTTGAGTTGCTTTAAATATTGAATAAATTGTTTTTGTTTAAAAAGTTTACTTGGTTATTTGATTTATGCTTAAATCAGAAAAATTTTAGTAAATTGATCTTCAACACTATTCACCTCCCCTCTAGTGTTGCCATACCGATCCAACAGTAGAAAGTAGAAAGGTTGTGTTTTGAAAGCATAAGTCTCTGAGGATTTGACCTTGGAATTACTTCCTTACATTACTTGTGACTGGTACGCTTGCACATGTCTATTATCTTTTAAGGTAGAGAATATCCTAAACACATGTGGACCATCTAGTCGTCTTTCTCGAATTTTTCAATATCGAGACAGCGAGAATAGATGTTCCGGGATCACAGTGACAATTGAACTGGCCTCGGTGGACTAAGCACCAGTGCAGCATCCGCAGCGGGCTTAGCAACAGCGACAATAGCAAGCTAAGTGGTGGTGGCAGTAGCGACTGTGACATGCTGATCAGTGGCAGCGACGGGTTGAGCAACAATGAGAATGTAATTTTGAATCATTAGATTTTAATTATTGAAAAAGAAGGATTGAGATAATTTAGAAGAAAGAATTAATAATTGTATATTTATATAATAATAATAATAAAATATTAAAAAAAAAGATTGCCACTTGCAGGCTACGAACTGTCCACGTCATCTTCTCGGGTATTTTTCCTTCCAACGTGTTTCTATCGTAACTTCTTCATCTAAGCTCCGATTTGGATGTCCAATAGTTGTTGGAATCGTTGTAACGAGCTCTACGCTGTGAACACCTTAAAATACTAAAAATTATCAATAAATAAAAATTAAGTTTGTTATCATCAAAACATTAATTAATTAATTAATTTGATATTAAGGTCAAAAAGCCAACAATGTCCCCCTCTTTGATGATAACAAACTTCCAAAGAAAAATAAATAGACATTTAATAATCATCACATTAAATCAAAAATATCATACTTAACAATCATTCAAAGATTCATTTCTCCCCCTCAATTGATACATCCATGGATTAATAAACCAATAAATCATGAAACAATTTTAGAGCCAATTTTTCTTAAACTTCTCCCCCTTTGGAATCATAAAAAAATTAATTAATAACATAAAAAGCTCCCCTAAAAAATATGAACACAATCTTGCATAAATGCTCCCCCTATCAATATGCATTTAAAAAAAATAACAAGTATAAAATCAAGATGCATCACAACGAATAATATTAAGCTTAAGCCTAATTTTGCAAAAACATTATTCATTTAAAGGCTTGGTAAAAATATCCGTTAATTGATTATTAGAGCTTACAAACTCAAGAGTAATATGAGCATTTTGCACATGCTCTCTTATAAAGTGATGCCTAATATTAATTTGATTAGTCTTAGAATGATGTATAGGATGTTTAGTCAAAATTATGACACTTGTATTATCACAAAATATAGACACATTTTCAAACTTTAATCCAAAATCACAAAAAAGTTTATTTCATCCAGGACAAACACATAATATTAGGTCTACTAGCAGTTAACTAAAGTAAAGAGCCAATCATACCTCGATAAGTTTTTAAATCTACACATTTACCTTTCTCATCCTTGTCAAGCTTAGTGGATGTGCTCATAGGAGTTTTGGCAATTTTACCTTCATTAAATTTGAACCTTTTGAGCAAATCCTTTGTGTATTTCTCTTGACTTATGAAGATACCATCATTGAGTTGTTTGATTTAGAGTCTAAGGAAGAAGCTAAGTTCTCTCATCATACTCATATCAAACTCATTATGCATACATTTAGAAAATTCTTCACACATAGAAGGATTAGTAGAATGAAAAATAATATCATCCACGTATATTTGTACGAAAAGCATATCATTTTCTTTAGACTTAATTAAGAGAGTAGTATCAATTTTGCTCATTTAAACCATTTTCAAGAAGAAAATTACTAAGTCTATCATACCAAGCTCTTGGAGCTTGTTTTAAACCATAAAGAGCATTTTTCAACTTAAAAACATGATTTGGAAAATCAAAACTTTCAAAGCCCGAAAGTTGTTTCACATAAACTTCTTCCATAATATAACCATTTAACAATGCACTTTTCACATCCATTTGATACAAAATAAAATTCTGAGGCAAAAGCAAGTAACCTTCTAATGACTTCTAATCTAGCAACTGGTGCAAAAGTTTCCTCATAATCTATTCCTTCTTCTTGACAATAACTTTGAGCTACAAGTCTAGCTTTATGTCTAATGATATTTCCATTCTCATCCATTCTATTTATTTAGTCCCAATTATAGAAGCATTAGAAGGCCTAGAGACTAATTCTAAAACTTTGTTTCTTTCAAATTGATTTAATTCTTCTTGCATAGCTAAAATCCAAAATTCATCACTTTCGGCATCTTTAAAACTTTTTGGTTCAATTTGAGAAACAAAAGCAATATTATTAAACAAATTAAGAGAGGAACGAGTTTTCACACCTTGCCGGGATCACCAAGGATTAAATCCTTAGGATGAGATGGGGCATACTTCCACTCCTTAGGCATGGATGAAGAACCGTCCACCTTATTTTCATTCATGCTCACTTCTTGCTTACTTGAAGCAATCTCTTTGCTTTTGTCACTAACAAGTAAAGCTCCAAAATTTCTTTCTAAAGAATCATTAGAAACAACATTGCAAGATTCATTAAACACCACATGCATTGATTCCTCAACTACCAAAGTCCTTTTATTGAAAAAAGTATGAGAATAACCAAGGAAAATACCAACATCCATCTTAGAATAAAAAATTTCAAGCTTTTCTTTGTTGCTCAAAATAAAACATTTGCAACCAAAAACTTTGAAATACCCAATATTTGGAATTTTGTTATGCCAAAGTTCATGAGGAGTTTTATCTAAAGAAGGTCTAATTAAAACTCTATTTAAAACATAACAAGCGGTGTTAACGGCTTCCGGCCAAAAGTAAGAAGGTAAACCATACTCATGTAACATTGACCTAGCAAATTCTTACAAAGTACGATTTTTCCTTTCAACCACATCGTTTTGTTGAGGAGTTCTTGGAGCCGAGAAATTATGAGAAAATCCATTTTCTTCACAAAAATTTTCAAAAGCATTGCTATCAAATTCTCCTTCATGGTCACTCCTAATTCTAGAAATCAAAAATCATTTTTCATTTTGAACTCTTTAGGCAAAACTAGAAAAACTTCTCAAAGCATCATCCTTATGTTTTAGCATCAAAACTCAAGTAAATCTTGAAAAATCATCAACTATCATAAAGGCATAATAGTTCCCTCCAAAACTAGCAATTCTAGAAGGGCCAAATAAGTCCATGTGTAATAGTAGTAGGGGTCTTGAAGTAGAGATCACATTTTTAGATTTGAAAGAAGACTTAGTTTACTTACCCATTTGGAAAGCATGACAAACCTTGTCTTTTTCAAATTTAAACTTAGGAAGACCTCTAACCAAAGAATTCTTGGAAATATTTGAAATTAAGTGCATGCTAGCATGTCCTAGTCTTCTATGCAATAACCAAGAATCATCATGCATGATCGATAAACATTTATCACTAATTGGGCAATCATTCAAATCAATAGTATACATATTTTCATCTTTATTTCCAACAAATAAAACTTTTCTATGGCTAGCATTTTCAATGATGCAATTCTTTTTATCAAACACAACTCTAAATCCGTTATCACACAATTGACTAATACTAAGTAAATCATGCTTTAAATCACCAACCAAAAGTACATTTTCAATGAAAATAGAAGATTCATTTCCTATACTACCCTTACCTATTATTTTACCTTTCTTGTTGTCACCAAAGGTTACAAAACCTTCATCCTTTTTGGAGAGAGTGACAAACTTGGATTGATCTCCTATCATGTGCCTCGAGTAACCATTATCCAAATACCACTTGCTTTTCTTGGAAGCTTTCAAACAAATCTCATCATCTTGTTCATCCTCTTTGTCACTATGAGTCATGAAGCAAAAGTTGGCTACTTCTTCATTCTCACTTTCACTTCCACTTTCATCACTATTATCCCAAGTAGGCTTCATTGATTTCTTATTGGATTTCTTGGATGATTTAAGAAGAGGACAATCAGTTCTAAAATGACCCGATTTTTTGCATTCATAACAAATTACCTCATCATTTTTACTCTTTTCACCTTTAACTCTTTGTGGTTGGAGAAATGCTTCTTGAATTGTTTCTTACTCTTAATGAAATTTTTATACTTACGTGAGAGATATGCCACATCATCTTCATCAAGAGCATTCTCACATTCGGAGTCAACTTCCAAGGTGATGGTCTTCAATGCTATATTCTTCTCTTTCTTTTTCTTCTCATCCTCCATGTTTTTCTTGATCTTTATCTCATGTGTCATCAACGAGCCAATGAGTTCGTCCACGGAGAGAGTCTTGAGATCCTTTACCTCTTGAATGATGGTGACTTTAGGCTCCTATTGTTTAGGCAAGGACCATAAGAGCTTCTTTACCTTCTCAAAATTTGAATATTTTTTTCCAAGTCATTCTAAAGCATTAACAATGTTAGTAAATCTAATAAACATATCGGAAGTAGCTTCATTATCATCAATTTTAAACATCTCATATTGATGAACTAATATGTCAATCTTTGTTTCTTTTACTTGACTAGTTTCTTCATGAGTGATTTCTAATTTATCCCATATATCCTTAACGGTTTTACAAATAGACACCCTATTGTACTCAACTTCATTCAAAGCACAAAACAAGCAATTAATAGATTTAGCATTTAAAGAAAATGCTTTCTTTTCATTTATAAACCATTCTTCTTTGGGCTTTACAACTCTAACACCATCAACTTCTTTTGTTGGAATTTTAAATCCTTCTTCAACAATATCCCATAAATCATAGTCAATAGAAAGCAAGAAAAATCCCATTCTATTTTTCCAATAACTATAATTAGTATAATTAAAGAGAAGAGGCTTAGTAATAGATTGACTATCGATAAAATGGATGAAACCTAAAGTTGTCATAGCTAAAAAACAAATAAGTTTATCAAAGAAAATCAACCTTGCTCTGATACCAATTGATACACTTTTAGAGATATGCAATTTTGAGACAGTAAGATAAAGTAAATTCTAAGGCAAATAAGAGAAATTTAAAGCAAACAGTAAAATTCTAAAATTAATTGCAAAAATAAATAAGAAAGAGGGTTTAGAGAATTTTGACACCGAAAATTTTTATAGTGGTTCGGCATGATTGTTCTACTCCACTTGCCAAGCACCTCTTGAGTGTCATCTTCTCGGGTATTTTTCCTTCCAACTTGTTTCGATCATAACTTCTTCATATGAGCTTCAATTTGGATGATCCAATAGTTATTGGAATCATTGTAACGAGCTCTACGCTATGGATACTTTAAAATACTAAAAATATCAATAAATAAAAATTAATTAATTTGAGAATAATGTCAAAAAAGGCAACAATAGAAACTTCAAGAACATTTGCTCTTGGATTGTAAAGACACATTATCAAAATACATATTTTTTCACAAAGAAGCAATATGAATCAAAAGATGTCAAAGAAGAAGAAATTTTATATCAAATCGAGATCTAGAAGAATGCAAAAGATAATATAAGAAAAAAGTAATGAAAATTACCTTTTTTTTTGTATTTTAGAATGTTGGACAAAATGCAACGAGATGAACAACAAGAATAAAAAATTTCATAATTAAGTGGAAGAAGAGAATTAAACAACGGAAACATATATCTGATCTAGAGTTTAATGCTCATATACCAAATAATAAGAATCTTAGTACTCCAATACCAAACGGTAAGAAAACCCTAGCCAATTGGATCTAAGAATTTTTATGGTTATGCAAACCCGGATCACAAATGTTAAAACCCCCAAGTCAAGATGATTTCAACCTAGGGAAGAACTTAGAGCGAATTTACCTTGATTATCAAGATCAAGAGTGAATAAAACTTGTTTCTAAACCCAAGACTCAAATCACTCCACAAGATAGCTTGATCAATGATACTTTAATGATTCTACCATGCAATTCTAGAATATAAGAAATGCAAAGGAGAAGTTCATGGCTCAATAAGCACAAACTTCATTTATCTCATAACTCAAATCTTAATCTCCACACATGATACATGACTTTATATAGCCCTTGGAAACACTACAAGAATTCCAGGTTTTGGCGACGAAATCATTTCGTTGCCCAAGTCGTCACCGTTGGACCGTCGCTAGATGTTTTTGACGACGAAATTTTACTTTCGTCACCGAAAATGTCTTCGTCACTGTTGGGGCCACTTGAGGCAACGAAACTTTTGTTTTGTCGGCCTAGCTACTTTCAGCGACGACATAAAATTTCGTCGCCGAACCTATCTTCGGCGACGAAAAGTGCAGTTGCATCGCCTCAGGTGGCCTTACGTTTCGTCGCCGAAACCACCATCGACGACAAAATCACTGTTTCATCGCTTTTTTTTTCTCTTTTCCCTATATCTTTATTACTTTCTCAATAACACCTTGACCAAGAACTGATTTTCATTTAAAAAGTCATAATATTAAACAAACATTTGTTTTAGAAAAATACAAAAATAATACAAATTAAATTTAACAACCAAATCTAAAAAGTCCCAAACTTAAATAACTTAAACATATTCTAAACAATCCCATCTCATAAAGTTTGTTCATGAAATTTGATCAAGTTTCCAAAATATTTTGATAGAGAAATCGAACGAACCTGAAAAAACAAATAACAAATAAACTTATATTAGCAAATTAATTTATCTATTTCTCAAAACTAATTAAAAAGTCATAAAAATATCTAACTCACTCCACGTGCATGTCTTGAACTCAAACTAGGCATTAAAATTTAACTCACCACATCCATTAAAAGTTAACAAACTTTCATTCTAACTCACTTCACATGTCATAAACTCAAACTAAGCATTCAAACTTTCGTATGTCATGAACTCAAAATAAGCATTTCACAAACTAAAAGAAATGTATAAGAGCATCCCTTCCCCCAAACACTTTCATTCAAAGTCAATAAATTAAATCTTATATTGCACAAACTAAAAGAAAATAAAATATAAGGGCACCCTCTCCCCAACACT
>NW_019104525.1:1248787-1261959 GCF_001995035.1 Momordica charantia
CGGGCGGCCGCGGCTAAGGAAGGAGGATGGCAAGGTCGACGGAGCGAACGATGTGTGGGGGGGTGTTATGAAATCGGGACGAAATGAAAAACAGATGGGGATTTGGGGATTTTGGGGAACTTTTGACAACGACTTAAATTTCGCCCAACAAGATGTCTGTCGTTGAAAGGTAGAGATAGGGTGAGACGGATAAAAGGGTAACAACACGCAATACAGAGACAGTAAGAGGGGGAGAAGGAGGGAGGGGTAACATCACACAACACAAAGCTATGGTAAAAAAACAAAATTCTTCGGTTTTATTGGGATAAAACCGAACTAACTCTACAATTATCAAACCCGAACTGACCTGAACTGAACCGCTTCGAGAGTCAATTTTTCGAGTCAGTTATGTTCCTTACACCATGTGTCATATCATGCATACATCGAGTTGCATAATATAACAACGGCTTGATATATGGGTATTTCCATGCATAGCACTATTCTTACCTCAATCTATAACACACAAGACTGCTAACTTAGTTAGGAATGTAATATGTCACACATTGTTTTGTGTTTGATATAAGTATGTTTTGTTATTGAACATACCTAATGATAATAAACCATATAGTTGTAACATACTTTATACAATACATCAAATATAATCAAAACAATGATTCAATAAAAAATATATTGAAGCAACATAAATAACACAACTCAATAACGAACAATTTGGTAGCTTATAATAGAATTCAGAGAAAAACTCCAATACTACGCTAGTATCATACTCCCATGTTCACACTATGGTTTTGCCTTCATATATAATTTTTTAATGTTGGTTGACCCCATATCATTTTCAATATGATGCTAGCGTGGCAAGCAGCACATGGAAAAGTAGGAAGAAATTTTCCATATAATTCACTTGCAATCAATAAAACAATAAAACAAAACGTACAAGCAGAACTCGTGATAGAAGCCACTTACTTGAACTTCGAAAATTAAAGGCAAATTGTTAAAGTTTCCTAATAACATTCAAAGTAACTAAAATTAAGATTCAATTACCTAAATTTAGCTTTCTCAAAGAAACTTTCATGACTAGCTAGTTTCGCTACTTTACTAGAACAAATTTCATATTAATTAACTTAGTCAATATTAATTATAAAATTCAGTATTTTAAATTTATAAATAAGTTTTAGGGATAACAACATAACTAGACTATTTCTAGGCACCTAATTACATAAATTTCTGAAAACTCTAAAATTTACAGATTTATCAAAATAGAGCCCCGTTTATGATGGGATCCATGATAAAATTACCAAACTACACATATTCATATATTTTTTATAAATAAATAAACAAATTACAAAGAAGGAAAAAAACAAAATTTTAGGCAACCTCTCATATATGTTTTTACCCAAAATTCAAGAAACCCTAAGCTTCTATCATCTCTTTCTCTCACCTTAGTCATACGTCCCTCTTTGGTATTTTGGTCTTCAGCCACATTTGCTTCAGCGATGAACAACATCTTTTGGCGACCCTTGGTCAGCTAACAGTACGTCCTTCGCATTTCAGCAGCGGCTAGCGACTTGCAGCAAGAACCAACGGCCGATTCACTAATTCGATGACAATTGGCGATCTGCAGCACGGCAATACCCAAGACCTGCACGAACAAACCTAACGGCAATCTGTAAATTCCGATAGCAAGACTTGCAACAAAGATGCGGTGTACGACTCAGATATGTGGCTCTTCTCTGACGAGCTGGATTTGTGGCACTCAAACTCAGACAACAGTGCAACTCCCTCAACGAACTCCTTCTAGGGTGTTCGCGGGTTGGGTTGGGTTAGGTTTGGGGGTGTTTTTAGGACCAACCTAAATTTTCAGGTTGGCCATATGCAGGAACTGGCGAGTTGAAATTGATGGCAACCCAACCCAAAATTTTTGGGTTGGGTTGGGTTGGGTTGTTGGGTTATTCTTTTTAATAGTTAAAAAACATGTGATAGAAATATAAAGCAAAAGAAACAAAAAAAAAAGTAGATCCTAAAATAAGAGTCGAAATCTAAAAATCAAAATCCATAAACATAAACTAAAAGAAGAAAACAAATATGCTTTCTAATTTAAAGCATAAAGAGTAAACAAAAACTAAATTAAGAGTCACAATCTAAGAATCAAAACCCATAAATAGAAACTAAACTAAGAATCAAAATCGTTTTAGTAATGACTATTTCAAAAAAAAAAAAAAACCAAAGCTAAAAAATATAACCCAAGAAGCAAACGAACTTCCACATCCATCCACGACATCAATTCTGAAACTTACCTACCAACCACACTCAATGTACCCACTTCAAAAATGGGCGGTGGGGTGGCAACGGTGCAGCAGGCGGTGGGTAGTGGGTGACTGGTCGGTGATGGATGCAATGGGAGGCAGGGTGACGACGGTGCAACGGGGAGCTTGAGTGGACAACAATGGAAGAGAGAGCTTGGGTGGACAATAATGGAGAGAGATTGGGCGGACAACAATGGAGGAGAGATTAGAGGAAAAAGATCTAAAATCAAAATGGGGGAGGAGAGGAAGATGAGAAAACCCTAAATGTTAAATGGAGGGTTCGAAATTAAAACTCAACGGAAGGATGAGATTGAAGATAAATGTAAAGGTATTAATTATATATATATATATATATATAAATTAAAAAAATATATAAAGCATTATTTCAGGTTGTCCCCCGACATTTTGAAGGGCCAACTCGAGACTCGACCCGACCCGGTCGAGTTGGAAATTTTCCAACCCAACCCAACCCAAGGTTTAATCTAACCTAACCCAACCCCGTCGGATTGTCAGATTTTTTGAACACCACCCCTAACTCCTCTGACAATCAAATTGGCAACCCCGAAGCCTAAATTTGAGGGTCATTTGTATTTAATTTCTTGGTTTAGCATTGTGAATGATGAACAAACCCCAAATCTTATGGAGTACATTTTTGGGTATATTATGGAGTATATATTGGGTATCGCCTCATCAATCGGCTTGAAGCCCAAAGGCCTAAGCCCTGCCCAGACCCAATTTAAGCTTGATCTACAACGTTTGACAGGCCTAGCCTAGCCTAGTTCTTCCATCAATTGGATTGGATATGAATCTTTATTTTTTTAATTGGGTCGACTATAGGGCAACCCATTTGAGCTGTATTTTGATCTATCGTGAGGGTTGGACCAAAAGTCTGATTCAATAATTATTAATATTTATATTATATATGTTGGGTATTTTCACATTTGTGAAAGCTCAACAATTTTAAGCCCAAATGGACCATTACTTTTAGGGAGAGATACTACTAAACCATTTGGCCATTATGAATGGAATGTAATAGAATAAACCATTATTAATGGAGAGTTTAGTCGTATCTCTCCCAAAAATCAAATTATTTCAACAAAAAAAATTATTCTACTATCAAAAAAGAAATTTTATCAATCATTTTATGCATAAACAAATTTTTCAAAGTGATCTTATCAACAATAGTTTTTTAATACGTGTCGATTGCAAAGCAGCCACAGATGTTTTACAAAAAGATGTCAAAAATTTGGTTTCACGATAAATATTTGCTAGGTGGCAAGCAATTCTTTCATGTTTTGATTTCAAACTTGAATCTATAAAAGGAAGCACAAACTCCCTTCCTGATTATCTCCAAGAGAATTTCTACAAGGCAAATTTGAGAAAAATTAGTCCCCCAAGGAGAGCAAATGAAGAAGATTGCGACCAAAACCACAAACAAAAGCCTCCTACTCTCAAGCTTATCACTTTTTCGAAGGAGAAACCTCAACACCAAGAAGAAAAGAGAAACCACCTCAACAAGAATCCTCCCAACAAGGTAATGCAATATCAACATCAAATAGATTTCAAATTTTGGGATCTTCTATCCCACCAAGGCATTCAGCCTTGCAAATTGGGTCATCGACCCCTTCTACTCCTTCAAAACCCATAATTATAGGAGAGTCATCGACCTCCTCACCTTGGCCTACATCATCACCATCAACCTATATCCAAGAAGTTACTGGATCTAGCCCTCAAAATTCTGAAATTATACCATCAAGAACTCATAATTATCTTTCAAAATCTCAAACCTCGTTCATAACCACTCTTGAACCAGAATATTGAGATACTTCTATTTCCGAAATTATCCAAAGGACCTTTCCTTCCAACTTTCATTTCATTCCAGACCAAATTCTCAAAACTCGATGATTCTATGAACATATACTCATAGAAACAGATTCTATTGAATTAACCCATACCAAGGACAAAACTCATCCAAATAGAATCGCCTTTTCAAAAGTCAAAATCCTCCGTGTGTTAACCCCCACAAAATGGAATCAAAATATTTACATCGAAAAGAAGTTTACCCATACCTTCTTTCCCAATACCTATTCATACATTGATTATCAAAATGCTTGGTACAATATCTTTTGGTTAAATAATTACAATCATTCCTAGTTTATTATCTTTTACAAAACTTGTGTTCAACACTTCCCATTATGGTTCAATGACTGGTGGAATATTTTCGGCCTTAACCAGACTATTCTACCTTCTCCAATTTCACAAAGTTTCAAGTACTTCTCAAATAATGTTTTTACAAATTCATTCAATACTCTCTTGCGATTTTCAAATTATTTTCTTTTAGTTTGGATATTCTGCTGGGATTATTCAATTATAGAATCCAATGGAATATCTTGTCTTCACCGCATCTACAAAATCAAATGGTGGGACAAATTCAATACGGCGATCGCCTCAAAACAGGTAGTCGAAAAATGGTTCTCTATCTACCCGCACAATCAAAAAGAAAATGTCCAGCAAAATCAAAAATTCCTTGCTCAAAGATCAAGACTCATTACGGCCATGGCACGAGTTGCAAACGATTAAGAACTGTCTGATATCATTCAACAAATGTCTTCTCCAAACAACTATAAAAAAGATGACGATGATGAAGATCAAGATGATGACAATGAATTTGCCAACTTCATGAACCACATCTATTCACAAGCACCAAGATAATAAAACAAAGATTCCAATCAACCGATCAAGACAAAATCCCAATCAACCTTGGGAGCTTCATTAACAAAACCCTATCAATATGTAGTTTGTCGTTTTGTAAAGGTGTCAAAGGTAGCCTTAATAACTTGACACCTAGTTTGTTATATGTTTTAGTTTTGTAAAGGTGTCAGATATAGTCCTAGTAAGTCGACACCTAGCATCTTACGTTTTTAGTTTCTGTCCACGTGTTGTAATTTACTTTTGTTGTTGTCCACGTGTTGTACTTAAACGCTTCCTACAGTACTATAAAGGAGGCCTGTAGTTGAACATAGAGGGTAGAGTTTTAGAAAGCGAGTGATATTGTAAAAAAGGGAATAGTGCTCACCGTTTGAATAAAATAATCTTTTCCCAACTTTTGTCTTCTTTCTACAAGTAAGTTTTAATTTTGCCTCTTTATTTGCCAATCAAAAGCATTTTAGCATGCCTTCTTACCACCACACACTTTTTCAAATTCCCATGCCACCTAGTTATTATATTACACATGATTATGATGTTTCATTTGTTTCCATTCTCCATACTTTAATTTCGTTTCAACATTGTGTCATAGACTAACAAACCTTCATAACTTTAGATAGTATACTTGATCTCATAATCTCGTTCTAGTTGGTATCAGAACCATCCATTCAAACCTGGTAGGGAAGTGGATATCATAATAGTAGTAGATCTTGAGCACTTTTAGATCAATAGCCGAACTCTTTTTCCTACTCCTGAATTTTAATAGACCTTGCAATTCAAAATTGCTTTCATTTCTACTGAATAAAGTGTTGGTAAACCTTGTGTTCCTGGCAGAAGAATCGTAAGACCGTTGGTAAGCTCGGTGTTCCCGTGTTGTAGAAATCCTAGCGATAAGAATTACAAGCCTGTTAAAATATCAGAAGAAAGATTAAGACTTTGTCTATACTTTTAAAATTTCTTAATGTCTAATCTACTTCGTAAATTGTTTTCTAAACCTCAAAATAATACAAAAAAAAGGAGAATAAATTTATGAAGATTATATGGATAATACTAATATCAAGGTTATGAATAGTCAAGAAACTCAAATAGCTTGTGTTGAAAATAACCTTCACAACTAGTCATTACCAAACATAGATACCAAGACGATATATCAAATAGGAAAATTTGACTTTATGCAATATTACAGTATAAAAATCTCTGAACAAACTGTTCCAATTCACAAAAATAAAGAAACTATTTATATGTTCTCTAGACAATCCATAAGAGATTATTGAGAGAAATATAAATTTATTCATATTGGACTTATCCAGGTAGCAGTCAAACCTTTACAAAGAATAGGTTTGGATGTTCCAATAGTTCTTATGCTACGTGACAAACGTCATTTAGATTTTGGAAACTCAATCCTAACTATTGTAGAATCAAACCTTGAACAAGGCCTGATATATTTTAATTGCTATCCAAATTTCTTAGTCTCTCTAAGCGACCCACACGTAATATTTTCTTTGATGCTGAATATCAAAGTTCAAAACCTTATAACAGAATTAGAAGTTGAACCAATTCTTATTATATTCAGACTTCATTATAAATTAATGCATACTCATCTTTCACCCAAAGCATTAAAATCTTCTCCAAGAAATCAAACTCTACTTATAGAAGTTAATGATAAATTTTATTAAGCCTTTATACCAAGATTGCTCAATTGGAATCAGATTACGCAAAATCCTAAATGGAACCTTCAAAACGCCTTCGAACCTAAAGTCGAAGAACCACAAAAGGTACTTCAAGTAATTGAACATAGCGATGGAAGTGTAGATCTTCAATGCACTAGAGTTGAATCCTCAAACTCAGAACCAGGATCGTTCACTCAATATGCACCTTCTCCTTCTAGAATCTCAACTTTTATCTCCTCCCAAAATCCTGAACAACCAAGTACATCTTTCTAGGAAGACCTATTCCTCAACCATTTTACTCCAAAGAACAACTTCAACCAGTAGATCAAACAAAACCTTTGTTTAAACCCTTTGAAATTTCTAATCAAGATCTGAAGGCAATACACTTTTCGAACCACAAAAGGTACTTCAAGTAATTGAACATAGCGATGGAAGTGTAGATCTTCAATGCACTAGAGTTGAATCCTCAAACTCAGAACCAGGATCGTTCACTCAATATGCACCTTCTCCTTCTAGAATCTCAACTTTTATCTCCTCCCAAAATCCTGAACAACCAAGTACATCTTTCTAGGAAGACCTATTCCTCAACCATTTTACTCCAAAGAACAACTTCAACCAGTAGATCAAACAAAACCTTTGTTTAAACCCTTTGAAATTTCTAATCAAGATCTGAAGGCAATACACTTTTCGAGTTCAGATTCAAACAAAATCCTAAACAAAATCAATTTACAATTGCAGAATTTAACCATACATTCTACCCCATCAACCTCTAAAGTCAATACAATAACAGAGAATCCTGATGAAACAATAACCGACATGGAAGAGCAATTTAGTAATATTACCCTCCAAAAAATAGGAAATCAAAGACATGCTAAATTAAAAAATTATTATCCTAGACCCTCTTTTCCTTACATGCAATACGAGGAAAGATTTGATTTAACGCAAGCTCAATACACCGGAAGCGGCATCTATGAATGGAATATAGATGGTATGACTGAACATCAAATTTTAAACACAATGCAAGAAATGACCTTGGCAGCTACTGCCTACAAGATTCATCAAAATACTGATCATCAAATTGCAAAAATTTTAGCCTCTGGATTTACTAGACAACTCAAAGGATGGTGGGATAATTGTGTATCCCAAGATGACAAAATAAGAATACTAACGGCCATCAAAGTTGAGCAAGATGGATCTCAAATAAGTCAAACTCAAGATGCTGTTGCAACGCTAATATATACAATCACCAAAAGTTTTATAGGTGAACCTGTTAGATTTCAGGAAAGGACTTCTGAAATCCTCACAAATCTTACATGTCCAAAACTGCAAGATTTTAGATGGTACAAAGATGTATTTCTCAACAAAGTCTTTACAGGAACAGATTGTAATCATCCTTATTGGAAAGAAAAATTCCTTTCCGGATTACCAAAATTATTTGCCGAAAAGGTACGGCAAACCATTAGACAAACTTATCAAGGAACCATACAATTTGAAACCTTAACATATGGCGAAATAATTAACTTCATTAATAATGAAGGACTTGCCTTATGTACAGACCTCAAACTTAACGCTAAGATGAAAAATGAAAGTTCTAAACAAAGGCAAGAATTAGGATCCTTTTGTGCTCAATATGGTTATGAGAAAATTCAAGCCCCCTCGCACAAAAGAAATATAAAAACTACAAGAATAATAAAAATTATAGACGAAGCTTGTTGTGCCTCAGCTTAATAGCTCGAGGTTAAGTGAAAGTGCACACTGTCACAAGTAATAATCTGGAAATATTTCAAGTTCGTCTCCATAGGGACAGTTTTCTTTTAAAATTAATTTTGCAAATTATTGGAATGAGCAATTAGGTTTGTGATAAAAATTGGTGAGATTGGTTGAACACGAAAAACACACAAAAATAATAGAATTTAAAATGCCAACCCCCCTACTACTGTTTAGTTCTAAAATGATGAATTACACCTACCAAATGTGCCCGTAATTACACTCAATTTATGCAAACTGGTTCAACTCCTATTCCATACCGCTTTTGGTTTGTTTAGAAGCTTAGGCTAATGTTTACATATGTCCATGCAACTCTAGAATCCTAAATAAATCAAGTGTCAACTTACGTTTAACGGGTAAGAGAGCCTATGTCTAGGATCTTGTTTGTTCTTATTTCTAAGTAACTTCCCGTTTTACCTTGATGAGATCCATTTGACTCTAACCTTCTCAGAATTAAATTCAAACTAGTGTGATTTAAACAAGTGGCCAACAAGAAAAATCAACTAGATAAATTGTATCAATCAAGATAAGTAAAGAGAGCGTAATACGCCGTGCTCATTGATAGATGTAATTTATAGTGATGAGAACTAAAGCATTCGTAGGAGGGTTGAAGAAATAATTTAGCTACTCATGGAAGTAAAATAAACGACAAAACAAGAGAAGGTAACAAAGGGATGCATTTTCATTAAAATGGAAAGGAAAGTACAAACTTAGACAAAATAGAAAAATAAACAAAAATAATTTTAAAAACAATAAAGGAAGAATAAAACTTAAAAACTGGAATTAAAACTTAGAAGCTAAAGTTGATAAGAATTAGAAAGAAAAAACAAAGCATGAAAAATTAGATGTCTTGAAGTGATGCTTGGGAGCTCCTTTTATAGGTCATGGAGGTAACAAGATGTTGAGAAATACATGGGAGGTTGGAACCAAATGAAGTTGTAGAGATTTTAAGAACTAATAACAAATCTTGGACCAATTACTTGGTCAAAAGTTGTTATTCCCGTTTTGACAATATAGGCATCGAATGTGGCTGAAGCATTGTGAAGTTGGAACTTTCAAAGTAACTTGTCTGGCTCATTCCTCTAGTAAGCTGGTCCTGCAATGTGCCTGATGCATTTTGATCATCAATTTTCACTTTTCCTTACAAAATAAGCATATTTACACAAATTAGCCTTCATTTAGCTTTAACTGAATTCCAAAGACCCTAATCACAAATTATGCACATTTTCCCTAAATTATATGCTTGAACATACATTTTTCATCATAATTAACTTCGAACTAAGCATACAAACCTATCATTTTTAGCCTTTAATCAAGGCTTATCAAACCTCTTATAAAACTCCTTATAAGAAACCTAGATATTACCAATACAACCCGAAACAATATTATAAATCACCCCCAAAACGAAAGGGTAAATCCTTCAAAAATACCAAGAAACGAAAAGAAATAATTTGCTACAAGTGCAAAATAAAAGGACATATTGCCTCAAATTGTCCTACAAAGGGAAAATCAATAACCTTGAAATAGACGAAGAACTGAAGCATCAACTATTAAATATATTAACAGACTCATCCTCTGATTATGATGAAGAATCTTCTTATGATCAAGTATTTGAAATCCAAGACTATTCCGAAGAAAGCTCCTCTGAAGAATCATCATGAGGGAATCAAATTGAACCCTGTACCTGTAAACAAACAATTAATGTTATAACAAGAGATCAAGAATTCCTTTTAGACCTTATAGAACAAATAGACGACCCATAAATCAAAAAAGAATATCTCTTGAAATTAAAGGATTTACTAACCAATGAAAACAAAGCCAAAAATATAGAACATTATAACCTTAATGAAATATTCTCACTTTTTGAACCCAAAACCAAAGCTATAACCCTTCAAGATCTCCAAAGAGAAGTTAATCTCTTAAAAGAAGAAATTTCTAATGCTAAAAAAGAAATTTCTCAAATGCGTTTTGAACTATTAACTCTACAAGCTCAGCAAATACATGACCAACCTTCGAGCTCTAATTATGAAACACTTGGAAATATTGAGATAGACAATAAGATAAATGACGAATCTTTTATCAAATAAGATACACCTACAAAAATGGTACTCCATCATTAATCTCATTATACGCAAAGAATATCATTTAACCTTGAAAGTATTGATCGACTCAGGAGCCGATCAAAATTGTATCCGAGAAGGATTAATCCCAACAAAATATTTCGAAAAAACCTCCGAACGACTTCATGGAGCGAATGGACAACGACTAAATATCAAATACAAACTCTCTAATGCCCATATCTGCAATCAAGGATATTGCTTCAAGAATACCTTTATTCTTGTCAAAGATTTAGATGAAGAAATAATATTAGGAAATCCCTTCTTAGCTCAACTCTATCCCTTTTCCGTTAGCGAAAAAGGAATAACCTCAAAGATCCTTAATCAAGAAATTATCTTTAGATTCCTAAATCCAGTGTCAACAAAGACTATACATTCTGTTCAGAATTCCTCAATATTTAGAAGTATTAATCTAATTAAAAGAAAGACCCAACAGATACAATTCTTAAAGGAAGAAATAATCCACAAAAGAATTGAGGAACAATTAAACAATCCCAACATCCAAGAACGAATTACCAAACTTAAAAAACTCATTGAAAATGACATATGCTCATCATTACCCAATGCCTTTTGTGAAAGAAAAAGACATATAGTCAGCCTACCCTATATAAAGAACTTCCATGAGTCAAATTGCTTCATTAAGTGTATTATGATCATTAGCTTCTGCTGTGCATGTCTAAAGTTCCATCAGGATTAAGATCAAATGAACCTATGATCATCAATATTAATGTGTATGCAGTTTCTTTAACGATCTTATTAGAAAATTCAAGACACATCGTGGTCCAGTCTTATGTAATCCCTCATTGCATACGATACATCCACTCATATGTCATCTAATGAGCCTTGATTAAAGGCTAAAATGTACATGTTGTCAGGCTTATTTGAGGGGTATTTAGGATGAAAAATGTATGATCATGCATATAACATAGCAAAAATGTGCATATTCTGTGATTAAAGACTCAGGCGTTGTAACGTAGGTGAATACAAGATAATTGATTCAAATATGGTTGTTTTGTAGAAAAAAGTGAGCAAAATGCGCCAGACGCATAACATTCCCAAATTTTCACCACATTCTGCTGAAATATCGTACTGCATCCAAAATACCCCAGACGCATTCCTTGCCCAGATTGTCAAAACGCGCGTTTTAGCTTAATTTGACCAAGCGATTTGGGAGAATCAAGCTTCCACTCTATTCTTCCTAAGATCATGCAAGATGAGGTTAAGAGTGGTTGGTCCAGGATTTTGTTTAACACCCCAAAGATCTCTCCAACAAAGTTATACCAACTTCCCATGAAATTCTCAACAACATGCAAACTCCAAGTCTATAAATGCAAGCCTTTAAGATCATTCACAACACACTTCCACTTGGGTTTTTCCGTTATAAGTTTTTATAGAATTTTGTTTTCACTTCCAGCATGAATCTTTGTTTATCTCTTTAATTATTTTTTAGTAATTGTTTATTGTTTGTTTTAATGCAATTCAATTTGTTCTAATTTTATACTCTTATCCAAGCTTAATAAAAATGAAGTCTTTTGTTAATTTCTCTTGCAATTTCATTTTTTTCATGAGTAGCTAAATTAATTTTTCAACCCTCCTACCAATGTTTTAGTTCATCTTATTTTAAATTACATCTATCAGTGAGCACGYCGTATTACGCTTCTTTTGCTTATCTTGATTGATTTAATTTACCCAGTTGATCCACTTATTTAAATCACAATAGTTTGAATTTAATTCTGAAAAGATTAGACTTAAACGGATTTCATCAAGGTAAAATGGGAAGTTACTTAGATATAAGAACTAAAACAAGATCTTAGACATAGGATCTCTTACCCGTTAAACGTAAGTTGGAGTTTGCTTAATTTAGGATTATAGTGTTTCATGACATATGTAAATGCTAGCCTAAGCTTCTAAACAAACCAAAAGCGGTTGGAATAGGAGTTGAACCATTTTGCATAAAATGAGCGAAAATATGTTTAGCGCATTTGGTAGATGTAATTCATCTTTTCAGAACTAAACAGTAGTAGGGGGGTTGGTTTTTTAAATTTTGTTATCCTTGAGTTTTTAAACTTTGTTCCCAAAAGTTTCACCTATTTTTATCCTCAACCCGATTGCTCATTCAAGCGGTTTGCAAATTGATTTTAAAATAAAACTAGTCCCTGTGGAGACGAACATGGAATATTTCCATATTATTACTTGTGACAATGTGCACTTGCACTCTACCCTAGAGCTATTAAGCAAATGCCCAACATCACATGAACGATCTAGATATGGCCATTTGTAACAGTTACAAGGTGAACTGTATCAACAGTGTCTTTAAGATAAGGTCCCTAACCCTATCCATATTAATGTGATCATATTTGACCCAACACTCCAAAATGACATCTACACCAACAAGGAAGAACTTGAGGAAAGACCCCCCAAACGAAGGAGACTTCATTGGACACATCAACAAATTTTTACTATTTTGAAGGCCAATGAAGAACCCACTCGGATCAAGAGGAAGCGTGGAGAAGAAAAGAGGTAAAGCAAGTGGCCCCATTTCAAGGACAAGCCTATCGAGAGGCCACTCGCACGCAAGCACCACCAGTCGCACGCCCTGCGTGCGCGCGCCC
>NW_019104525.1:1279788-1301798 GCF_001995035.1 Momordica charantia
GCCCGATTGAAGGCGCTCGCCTGGGCACCTTGCGAGGCGCACCTGGGCGAAAACGCCCCGCCTCTCGCCTGAGGTGAGCGCCCAGGTGCGCCTCGAAATCACTGCCAAAAACTTAGGCAAATAGGGTTTTTTTTTTGGATAAATATTTTTAATAGGTTATCTAGGCCTCGACCTTGAGACAGGTGTGGGTACCCTTGGGTATAGGGGAGCAAAGCTCGGACTCCCAGTTATCAAAAAATAAAAAAAATAATAAAAAATAAAAAAATAAACGGTTATAGTAAATTCATTCTCTTATTCATTTTCTTAATAAGACACTCTTAAACTAAGATGTTTTAGAGTCTCAAGGTCTCAAAGTGAAGCCTTCAAGTGCACCAGGGTCCAAAAATTTGCACCATCAATGATGGGAAAATGACATAGATAACCTAAAAAAGTTTATCGTTTGCTCAATTGACCTCAATTATAAAAATTTACTCAACTGACCTAATTTTAACTTTTCTGACATTTCAGAGAGTATGTAATTACGAATATACCCCCGAATTAATTAAACTACAACGAATCTGGCACGGAATCACGTAGGTTGGTGTAATTAAAACCATGGACGAGTTCCACTTGATTCATGGCCATGAATTTATTCAAGTACCACCAACTTATTAATTTCCCACCAAATTTGTGTACTATCATTTAATATATACCCACAAATTCGCACATATTGCAGAGAATAAAAGTATGTTTCAATCCTTATCGTCCTTATGCACATCTTTCACGTTTTTTTGAAGAACTTCTATACCTTTTCCAACATTTTTCAGATCTTGAATACCTCAAAGGAAGTCAATTTTTCATCTTTGACATCTTGAATGAGGTTAGTTTTGTTATTGGTTCATAATATTGTTTTCGATTCGTCCAGAATATGATGTATATAGTTGGAGTGAATGAAATTTCTGAACTTTTATGAGTATTTTTGTGGGTCGAAAAAGTTACGTAAGTCAATCCCCGTGGTATGACCATGGCCGTGGTACGACCGTGAATTTGATTCTGTCGAATTTCAATCCCCGTTCGAACGAGGATATTGATTCTGTCGAATTTCAAGGCCACGACCATGGCCGTGGTATGACCATGAATTTGGACAGAACGTAAAGTACATCTAATTGACGGCTGTGGTCTTAACTTTCAAGGCCATGGTAAAACAAACAATTTAATCACGGTCAAACCTTGCCCATTAGTTGTCTTTCATGAACACCGCGACCGTGGTACTATTTTTCACGTTCATGGTCAAGCTAACAATGGGCTAGGTTATTTTCATGGCCATGGTCAAGCTAACAATGGGCTAGGTTATTTTCATGGTCATGGCCAAGCTAACACTAACCGTGGCCATGAAAATCTAGCCCATTGTTAGCTTGACCATGGCTATGAAAACCTAGTCCATTGTTAGCTTGACCATGACCATGAAAGCAACCTAGTCCATTGTTAGCTTGATCATGACCATGAAAACCTAGTCCATTGTTAGCTTGACCATGACTATGAAAATAACCTAACCCATTGTTAGCTTGACCATGGCCGTGAAAAATAGTACCACAGTCGTGGTGTTCATGAAAGACAACTAATGGGCAAGGTTTGACGGTGGTTAAATTGTTTGTTTTACCATGACCTTGAAAGTTAAGACCACAGTCGTGAATTAGATGTACTTTACGTAAGTTAAGACCACAGTCGTGAATTAGATGTACTTTACGTTCTGTCCAAATTCATGGTCATACCACGACCATGGTCATGGTCTTGAAATTCGACAGAATCAATATCCTTGTTCAATTTGCACGGGGATTGAAATTGGACAGAATCAAATTCACGGTCGTACCACGACCATTGACTTACGTAACTTTTGACCCACAAAAATACTCATAAAAGTTCAGAAATTTCATTCACTCCAACTACATACATCATATTCTGGACGAATCGAAAACAATATTATGAACCAATAAAAAACTAACCTCGTTCAAGATGTCAAAGATGAAAAATTGACTTCCTTTAAGGTATTCAAGATGTGAAAAATGTTGGAGAAGGTATGGAAGTTCTTAAAAAAAAAAAAAAACGTGAAAGATGTGCATGAGGATGATAAGGACTGAAACATACTTTTATTTTTTGCAATCTGTGCAAATGTGTGGGTATATATTTAATGATAATACAAAAATTTAGTGGGAAATTAATAATTTGGTGGTATTTTAATAAATTCATGGCCATGAATCAAACTCGCCCATGGTTTTAATTATACCAACCTACGTGATTCCGTGCCAGATTCGTTGTAATTTAATTAATTCGAGGGTATATTCGTAATTACATACTCTCTGAAATGTCAGAAAAGTTAAAATTGGGTGAGTCAATTTTTATAATTAAGGTCAATTGAGCAAACTAGAAACTTTTTTAGGTTATCTATATCATTTTCCCATCAATGATACTGTAGTGTAATAACAAATGGTCCTTTTGCTAAAAAAATATAATGACGATAATCATAAAAAACAGTGGTGATCTTCATCTATTGGAGCTTATGTGATACCAAAGATGCTTTGACATCAAATGAGATAAGAACCTTAGTGGTTGTGCGGAACTCCTAGCACAAAAATAGGAAAGTTCACTTGTTAGTTTGATTCAACTTAAAGGATTAAGTTAGATATAGATTACCTTTATGTCAATCACCTCGAGATAAAGAACAAGTCCTCTACCCCAAGGTTTAAACATTCCACAAATTTGATGACCAATCAAACTTGAATGCTTTTAGGGTATGCAAGACTAAAACAAGAAGTGCATAGGGGTTCAATGCTTTCGAAAATTAAAGGAGTGAAAACTGAATTTCATTAATCAAGTATGTTCTACAATGATTCATAACTTGGCTATATAAAACCAACAAGGGGTGGCTCACAAAAAGGAAAAGAAAACCTTAATTCCGATCTAATAAAATCTAATCCAATCTTAGAAGGAAATATGATAAATCCTTATAAAATAATCAAGAGAAGCTAAAAGCAATGGAGAGAAAAATATACTCCTATACTAAAAGAGTTAACCTAAAGCAAATAAAATATTCCAAGACATTTGATTCCTAAAATTCATAAGAAAACATTATAACAATGTAAAGGAATAAAAAATAGTTGTAAAGCCCAAATGTGTCAAATGAGTGGGCGGCTTGTTCAAGCAGCAACTTTGGAGGTTCTTAATATGCAGATGAGCCATAGGCGTGGCATGTGCATGTGCACAAATGGGTAGGTGCAGGCCAGCAGGCGAAGGGGCAACTGACAATTGTTAAGGAATGTGCACATTGGTGAGACTCATGTGTGCAGGTGGGGCATGTGGACAAGGAAGCGTGTGTGAGAATGCAAGGGCTGTTGGCGTGCTGATTGGAGAATGTGCACGCTAGGGTCTTATGAGGTTAGCGTGCGCGTGGTTGAGTCAGTGTGGGGTGCAAGGCAAGGCTCATTGGGAGGATCTTGGTAATTTGTCAAGGATAGGCATTTTCATGATCATATCAAGAGCTCTGCAAATAACTCACCACTGAGTTGGAGGAAAAATGGAAATTTTTCTGTCATTTAGGCTGAGGTTGAGCTACATATGGAACTGTATTTTTCATACATTTTTAAGGAAATAGCCAAATAGGAATTTTGACAATTAAAAATCAATTTTTAATAACTTTGAAGGATTCAGAGTCCTTAGTTTTTTTTAGCTGAAGTGGAATAAATAGAAATTCAGTCATGAAATAGGGATGGAAAGTGCATGACTGGGGAATTCACTGTATAGGTTTTTTTTCCCTTCTGGAATTGTAGTTAGAGCTGACAGTAGGTTCCAAAGAAATGGCCTCAGATTCCACAATGGAGAATGGATGATTTAAAAGCCTAAACAGTTGAGGGAAACTAGAGAAGAGAGGAGATCTTCCACTGCAAGCTCGTTTCATGATATTGTTCAAGGTCCTCTATTAACCTGTTCTCTCATGGCTATATCTGAGCCTCTGGTCAACCTGTTTTCTCATTGCCTGTATACGGGCATCTATTTTCTTCTCTCCGTTCTAATTCTACATTGAAACCGCAGAACGTTGTTTTCAACCCTTTTCTACCATTTAGCCATGCTAGTAGATATAAAATACATCGTTCAACTAGTGCTCAAGAGTTTTATCTTGGGGTTACTCCATGTAAGTTTATAACCTCCATAGAGTCACTTTTGACACTGAATATAGGAGGAATATGCCCTTATCCATATCTGTATCATCTTGAGACTATATATTCTCACGTCTCACCATCACAAACAAGTCTACCATGCTTTTTTTTTTATTTAAATTTATTTTATTTTTTAAAATTTGGATGTAACTGGCACACTTCCCAGTTGGAGGGTTATCCAATATCTTTTCTTTTTCCTGCGAATAAGTCACAAGCATTATTATTGTATTGTTTTTAGGTTTAAATCTCATTGTGGTCTTGAACTTTAAGCATTATTCCATTTTGGCACCTAAAACTTTCAAAACATCTGATTTACTCCTCAAGCTTTTCAAAATTGACAATTTTGATCCCTGCTGTTAATATGCACATGGCCAATATGTTGAGATGAATAGGTGCCCATCTGGAGTAGAGATCCTATAAATATGCTGCCAAACTAGCAGGTCAACGGGTCAACTCCTTACTCCTCTTTTTGGAAGTTGGGTTTTTTTGGGTCACATACAATGTCGGCTAATATCTGCAAATCGGTTGTAAAAGGTAAGAATTAACCAGATGCAATCGTAAACAGTTGTATCATCTAAACTTTGAACTAGTGTTAGAAAAAAGTTAGTTTAGCTTGGCACCTGTCTATCACTAAGAGGTCATTAGTTTGGATCTCCCCATCCCAATTCTACTAAAAAAAAGTTTTGGATAATGGCCACCATGTAGCGCCTACCAATTCTCAGTTCTCGGGATAAGATTCTTCTTTCCCTTTTCGGAAATGGTATCCATTAAGGATTCTCACTAAATTCTGATCAATTTCCTTTGGGAAGAAATTTCGTGCTTACTATTCAACCCAATATCTTTTTACAATCCAGCTAAACCAATGGAATCATAACATAGAACGTGATCGTGATCCGAAGCTGACACACAAATTTGACCTGTGGAAGGGGAGTTTAGCTTCAGATATTCAACCCTAAAAATTGACCCATATCTAATTAGGTATGACCAGATACTCAACCTGCTTGTTTGGCTACCTATTTACAAGTCATGTCATCCAAGTTGTTAACTAATTAATCACATATTAACTGCAAGAATAAAAAATGGTCACTTTTTGAAAGTTTAGAAATTAAAATAAATGTTTTGAAAGTTCAAGAACAAAACGAAATACAACTCAAAATTTAGAGTCCATAATGAGATTTAAACCTTATCTAGATCATATTGAAATACACTTTTTTTGTGTTCATATTTCATTGCTTTTCAAGTTGGCAATATTTGTGTATTCTACTGATTGTTAATGGTTTATATTGGATTGTGGACTATGATAGCTATTGTTGGAGATATAACCCCATCGGATGGGGTTCCAAAAGAGGAAAAGAGCAGAAGAGAGGCAGCAGCTTTAAATGAAATGTGCGAACTTCTTGGTGGAGGTATGAGAGGTATGAAAAACTTCTCATGATCTCAGTTTGGTTAATGATTGAAAAATATCGGCATCTCATATTTATTTCTCCTTTTGGTATCTTTTTTAATATTTTCAGCCGAGGAGATCAAAGAACTTTGGGCCGAGTATGAAAACAATTCTTCATTGGAGGCTAATCTCGTGAAGGATTTTGATAAAGTATGTATCCCTTCTGCATCTTATTACCAATGAACCATGATGTTAAGAAATGGAAATTGTTCTGTCTCGATAAACAATCTGCTAGGTGCTAGTTCTGTGGCGGGTTGGTATGTAAGATTAAGATCACTCCCCCACCGAATGTTGTGTTTTTTGCAGGTTGAATTGATTCTTCAAGCATTTGAATATGAAATAGGTAACTCTGAAACTTTGTTGTGTTTGCAATACAAGTATTAGAGCTGTTTGAAATTTGACATTTGACATGAAGATAATTACACTGGCAGAACATGGGAAGGAGCTGGATGAGTTCTTCCTTTCAACAGCTGGTACATTCTACTTGTTTTACTTGTTTTGTTTTGCTAAGTATATTTAGTATGGCATTTAATGACTGAATTATGTGAGCCCAAGGACAACTCAGGACTTGGAATCTCTTGGTTATACAGACTTGGGGTCTCTGGGTCATACTAGTTTAGAGGTCTCAAATTCGAATCTTCCGGCAAGCTTAATACCAAAAAACCTTGATGTCTTTTGGGTCTAGATCTTGGGACGGGCATGGGTGTCCTTGGTATAGGGGAGCAAAGTTCCGGCTTCCAAAATGACTAAATTATGTGAATTTTGCAGGAAAATTTCAGACTGACGTAGGAAAGAGGTGGGCAGCCGAGGTATTGTCCAGAAGAAATTCTAGATTATCAAATTGATCTTTTTAGGTACTTACTTTATTGCTCATCCTCCAAGTTTGTATCTCAGAACCACACAATGCCTCCAAATCTATGAATTTGAAAAATAAATTAACTCAATAATGTGAATTACAAAATTGTTCACTACAAATCAATTGATTGGAGACTGCACCACAACAATCACTATGCTTTTTTGTTTAAAGAATGATTTTTCTTTTTTCAATTTTAATGATAATTTTGTTTTTTAATTTTCTATTTTTAAAAATCATGTTTACCATTTGAATTCTTAGTCAATTTTAAAAACAAAATAAGTTTTTAAAAAGTACTCTTTTATTTTATATTTTAAAGTTTGACTTAAATTTTGAAAATAACAAAATAAAGAAATATATAATAGTTAGAAATAGAAAATTTAATATAAAATAATTATCCAACGACTTGGATTAAGGACTTTGATGGCCCATCCACAGAGGAATAATCAGATTATGTTTATTTCTAAAGCTTATAAAAAATGAAATTATAGAATTATATAGGTTAAATAATGCATTTCGTCATTTCTTTTATTAAAGTAATGATTTAGTCCCTGAAATTTTGAGAGTAACGATTTAGTCTTGAACTTACTAAATCAAATTTTTCGTCTAGAATTTTTTCCTCTATATATTTTTTTTCTTTTTCTAATTTTATTTTTTCCAAAAAATATATCTCTAACTTTTGTCTATCTAAATTTTTCTCACTATAACTTTTCTTTCTCTTTCTAATTTATCTTTGTTTCTTTAACATATATTTTGCTCTCAACTTTACTTCCTCTGCCCTTCTTTAAAATATCTTATTTTTAGTCTCTAACTTTTCTCTCTAAAATTTCTCATTTTAAATAGCTCTAAACTTTTTTTAAAATAGAAAACCTGTTTTTTAGAAAACCAAAAACAGCTACTTTTATAGTTGTTGTTTTTAAATAAAAAAAAAACAAAAAACAAGATAGAGAATAGAAAACCCAAAAATTAAAAAATGGGAAATAGTTATCAAGAGGGCTTTAGCGGGTGAGTTTTTAATTTTGGTAGGACGAGTTTAATTTTTTTTTAATCGGATTAGAGTGGATGGATATTTATTATTAAAAATCAGTTTATTCGATTTCATTGAATAGAAATTTGATTTAAAAAATAAAATAAAATATGGGTACAGAATTGATATATACTTTTAGTTAACAGCACAATAGAATAGAAGCTACATATATTAATAAATGAAATAAAATTTGCAAAATATCTGCCGGATATCAGATTTATTTTATTTATTTATTCTTTTTTTTTTTCCATTCACTTTCAAATAACTTGAATTAACTTGAAATACAACGTGAAAATAGCTAATAGTAAAATAACATGTACTCCTTCTCTTGATGTCGAAGGTTTATGCTTTTGCCGCATAAAAAGTTTGAAAATGTTAGAAAAGAAAAACTCGAGTGGAAAATTTTGAGTAATTTGATGCTATAATATTCATTTTGATTTTAAAAAGGTTTACCTTTGTTTGACATTATTTTCGATTTTTTTATAACAACGTATTTCTAATTTTATTGCCAACATTTAAATTTTAGAATGAATTTAAATAAAATAAAAACAAATAATAAGTTGAGTTTCTATTGAATCTATTTAAAATTAAATTATATATTGATGAGGCAAAATACTTATTTTAATAATATTATTTGAAATTACGTGGCGAAAAAAGAATAAAATCCTCACAATCTAAGTATAGCTTAACTATTTAAGGCATATATTTCTCCAATTGTAAAGGTGGGAAAAGGAGTGGAGCACTATTGAAATATTATGAATAAAAATTGTGACCTAATGACTAAATAGAAACTTATCAAAAATCTTAGAGACCAAACCTATAGACTAAATAAAAACTCATCTCAGATCCCATCAATCGAAAAGGTATTTCTTCCTAAAAGTAAAACCAGTTTTTAGTTTCGAGAAGCAAACCAATGATTCAAATATGACGACATGGTAGAACTCAAACAGTTAGATGTTTGGGACATCCATAGACATGATACATGGACCCAACAACCCACATGCAAATGCTTGATAAGGCCATCCAACAGATAACAATGTGATATATCATCTCATTATGAACGGAGAAATTTCTAGTACTACGGTAGTACCTACTTCTATTCACAATTTGACACATCATTAAGTAATATATTATGTTATCTCATAAACCCCGTTCTTAAATATTGTTGAGACGGCAAACAATAAATGGAAGTAATATTCTTTTTTTCTTTTGATTACCCAGAGTCAAAGCTCCTTATGAACACCCATGTCCGCCCTAAGGCCCAGACTTGGGAGACATCAAAGAGTTCTGATATTAAATTCACTCGATGATTAGGAGACCTTAAACCTTTGCCAACCAAAAAAAAAAAAAAAAAGTTCTTATCATTTCCACGACTGGAACTCAAGCTCTTCAAGGTCAACTATTGAAAAGGAAAATCTTTGTGCCATTCTAGAATCCAGAGTTTGCTTAGATTTTGCAGTCATGAGGTAGGAATGGTCCATGGGACCTAAATAAGAAAGCATTAAGTTATCCAAAAACTGTGTAGGAAAAGAAAATGAGATTATTTGGTTTCCTTTCCTTTGGCGTTCAACTTTAATATTCCCATCTTATCTGTCAAATCCATATGGAAGCTACAGAGAACGTTAGATTTAAAGTGAAGCAATGATTTAAAAGGAAAGATCCATTTTGCTACTTTCTTTTTGCATTCTTAACCACATATCAAACTTCTTTTGCTTTACCCTTCATAATACCTCCCCAAACCCATTTGGAAGACATGGAACTAATTCCTCAACAAGCAATGTCTTCTTCTTTCGATCGTCTTCTTCTTCTTCCTCCCTTCCATCACTTTCCGCCAACATGGAAGATCTCAACGCATTAGCCGCCGACTGCATTGTCATATCCTGTTGCTGCCAATGCCTGGCATTGCAGATCATTCTCCTTTTGCTGCTCAAGCTTCCGTCGAAACTCGTCCGGAAGACGAGGGAGTTTGCAAAAAGGAAGCTGAGACAGAGAGAGAGGGAAGAGAAGGAGAAGATGGTGGATTACAGAGGAGTTGATAGTGGAAGAAGTAGAAGATGTATGAGAATTGAAGGAGATGATGGGTTTGGTTTGAGGAGTTGTATGGAAGAGATTGAGAAGGTGATGGAGGATTTGCATGAGAAGGGAGAGTTTGGTTTTGGAAGCTTTTGGGGAAAGGGTACTTCAATTTAGGTTCCTGCAGAGATGAAGAGGAATTTAATGATACAATTGTACACTATCAATTAGTTCAAGTAATTCCTTGTACATGAGATGATGGCCTTTCTGTTTTTTACTTCTCTATTCATCATTCTTCATTTCCTGCTGGTTTTCTGCCAAATTTCACCTAAAAATCAGAAATATCATAACCAGAGAGAGGGGAAGGGGCAAACTCTGAATAAGCTTTGTAAGTATTGAAAAATGAACTTCAAGAACAGCAAAGAGGGCCGAGTATTATTACATAAACATATGAACTAATCTACCAGATGGGTGATCTCTCAGCTGTATATCATAATTCTGAACAAAAAAATGTATCACTTCCCACAAAAGAAAACCAAGAATAATAACAATATTCAAACCATATTCTACCATAAAGCAGACTGGAGCATCTGTACAAGAAAGTCAATCAAGCAACTTCAGAATTTAAACATACAGCAACGGGTCTGCATCTTCAAGAATCAACATGCTATGATTTTTCTCTTCTTAGTTTGGCTGCCAAACGTGCAGAAAACCCCACAGTTGTCGGTCTCAACGAGCGTTGCCTGACCATATTGACAAACTCGGGATCGTCTATCTGACCCTGACCGTCGTGCCTTATCCACTGAATTTTTTCATGGTACATAGGGAAGAAATTCATCTGTAATGCTGAGTATACAAAGAATGGAACGAGAGTAGCGATCACAACGAAGATCAGCAGAACCCAATAAGACCCGGCGGGGGCAAGGGCTTCGAGGAAAACGCGATATGCATTTGTCGAGATGCTGGCAGGAAAGGATCCGTATATCATCAGAAAAAGGTACCAGATAAAGATTGAAGCCCAGATGAAAATATGTTGTAACAAGGTGAAGTAGCTAACAGAGAGTGCCATCTGCAAGTTGACAACCCAAACAACACACGACAGCATCGTTGCTCCTAAAATATCTCTCCCCACGGTTTTCCCGTCAGGGTTAAATGCTTGGTGATGCATTGCATTTGTGCAGAAAAAGAAAATGATCAACGCACTGCACAGACCATTAAACATCCAACTGACAATCCGGAGCCAGCTAAAGAGGACATTCTGCACACCTTGTTGGTACAACAGAGGAAACTGCCACATCGAACATAGAGGTTTAGGATACATCGATTGCACAAGAAACAATTCAATTGCTCTCATTACTAATCATTATGACTGAAAACATATATAACAAATTATAAGATCTTGGAGGGAGTGGTTTTAGTCGTGAAAACTAAATTATAAACAGTTGTCATTCTACTTAACAAGGAATAGCAGTTCTTAATAACATTCAAGCATTGTTTTAGATTAGTTTTAGAAAATATAGTGAGATACAATACAAGATTAGTTTTATTTTTGAAGATTAAAGTTTTCATATGGTGCTGAGGATTAATAAAATGGTTACCAACAAAGGTCATCTAGCTATGGCTAGGAATTAACGGCCACCCATAAAACAAAGAAAAAAAAATGTAAATTCCACATTTTTACCTTGAGGCAATATCTTGCAGACACATCCTGGTCAAACACCCCGAGAGCCACAACTGGCAATGCGGAGAATACAACATTGTAGAGTGACATAAACCAGTCGTTATATGCAGGTTGTGCAGAGAATGAAGTGTATGCCTCATATAAGAAAAGTGTAAAACCAAATGTGAAATTCTTGTAGAAAAAGTAGCATATCTGCCAAAAAGAAGAGCAGCAAATAAAACAAATGTCAGAGAGATTTATTACTTCCGGTAGGTAAAATTGACTATGATTTTTTTTATCCATCATGGTGAACGGAATTACCATTGAAGATAATCTTCTGTAACACCAATGTCCATGTACGAGTAGTAGGCGCTCCAAATATCTGAACTGGGCAATAGCAATGTCACTCGACATGACTGCCTGAGGTGATCGGATGTGACAAAATGCAACAGAAGATATCAGAAACTGAACAAAAGGCTGAAGTAAATATCTGGAATGTAAACAAGAATAATAAGCGCTTTCCATGCCTGCATTCCTTCGGCACCACTGATTCCAACTCCGATATCTGCTTCTTGAAGCATTCCAACATCATTTGCGCCGTCACCAATTGCTAATGTTGTTTTCCCCGTTGTAAGTTTAACCAACTTAGTGACCTGAATGTTTTTCCATTGTTGAGACGATAATATTTGAAATGACACTTTCGAACACCAAGATAGAGATCTAAACAATTACCATAGCCTTTTGTTTTGGAGATGAGCGACAGCAAATAACAGATGCACATCCAATCGCAAGCTCAAGGAATACATTCTTCACATCATCCTCTAAAGCATAAGTAAGTGATTTCCCATCAATTATCAAGGCATAAGCCTCAGAGCTTCCACTTGATGCAGTGAGCTGAGACCTCGCCCGAGTGATCTTGTGGACAACACTTTCTTTTGATGCCTAAAATAAAATCAGAAAATTCCTATCAACATGCTACGCAATTTTAACAATTTAAACTATTCATAACCACATTTTGATACTTCCTCACAGCCTCAACGCTGGAGATCCCCCATTTCCTCAGTAAAGTAGAACTAAGTTCAACATTGGAGAGATTATTCTATTCACGTTTCCTTACATAAATATGGATGAAGCTATAATTCAAGATATCAAAGTTTAAGCTAACATGTAGGCTTCCTTCTACAGTTGACATCAAAATATTTTGATGAAGATAAATTTTTATTAAAGCTCAACTTGAGCTGGTTAAGGAATATTTTTATCTTGTCCATTTTGAAGTGAGGAAATACATTTAGACATGCCAGTTATACTGTGATGTCCTTTTCCATTTTCAGACTAGAGAGTAAAGATTAAGAGAGTGCATTTTCAACTTAAACCATCAGAAAATACTCCACAACCGAGCTACTTTTTTTTCCATTTGGCACTGCAGTGGTCTGGGTTATTGGAAGTTCAGAATCAGGAGAGTTAAATAAAACAATTAATATTTTCATTGAGTTATATCTGAATACAAAAAACATCGCCATGACATTTCAATGATTTGACAAAGATGTTAAGGGCCCTCGCAGGTTCAACTAAGAGGTCATAGCTTTGAAATCCCTCGTGCTACCAGTTTAAGAGAGGGGATGGAGGAAAGGGTTTTAGGCAGTAGTTGCCAAATCCGAAACTTACTGAAATTAGGTTGAGGGATTTTTGCTCCTTTCAAATTTATAAATTAAAAAAAAAACACTGAAAAAATGGCATTGTTAAAAAATTTAAAATGTGATTGAGTTGTTCACCTGTCCATCAGTTCAATGACTGCCATTAGACTCTTCAATCAAAAAAATAAAATAATAAAGTAATAAAATAACTAAATATTCATGCACGTTATAAAAGGTCAAGGGCCGCATATAGATTTACCTTAGTAATCATATCCTTCTCTCCCGTCCTTTCTAAGGCTTGAATTTCTGGTGTTTCCAGAGTTATAATAATCTGTTTCATTCCTTGTCTAAGCAAACTACAAGCAAAACTGCAAATTCCCAATCTCTGAGTGAGTAAAATTTTTGTCAATAATATAAAGAAGTAAACTTTATTTTCTAAAAAGCCATACCCAATATTGATGGCAGTCTCCATCTTGTCCCCGGTCAAAACCCAGATCTTAATCCCAGCTTGAGCAAGCTTGTCTATGCATTCAGGGACCTAGTAAGCCCAGTGGAAATGCAGAAAAAGTTCAATTTCAAGCCCATACTATAAATGAAGACAGTAGGATAGAAGGTTTAAGAAAAACGGCGACAGGGATGAACCTCCAATGGAGGGAGTCCTTCATTAGGCCACCCTTAAATCATAGTGTAAGGTTTAACCATTGATAAACCTAAGCATTCCACTCACCCCATTTTGAAGCTTGTCCTCAACTGCCGTGGAACCAAGAAGAATTAAATCCCTTTCGACGCGATCTGTTACTTTATCAATCAATGATTCCCTCTCTGCACTAACTGAATTCTTTGCTTCATAGAATTTCCTATCAAATTCCTTGTATTCCTCCTCGTCAAGTTCACGATAAGCGAGCACCAAGGTCCTTAGCCCTGCATCTGCATACTCATTGATATGTTCCTTCGTTTTCTCTTCAAATCTGCTAGCATTCTTGGCAAGCCTCTCAAACATGACACTGCACGGGGATCATATTATGATGATGCATAGCAATTAAAGAATATGTAAGGACTTGAGGATAATATTGATCAAAATTCACATACCTGTCAGCACCTTTGCATAGTAATAGTACTTTACCCTCTTCATTTCTTACTATGACTGACATTCTCTTCCGGGCACTATTAAACTCCAAAACATTTAAAAGCTTGTACGACCTGTGAAATGTAAAGTTAATAACTAGAGCAATAGTCTTGATAACACCTCTATTCACATATAAAGAGTGTGAGAAGATAGATGCTGACCATCCATAATGAACAATTCAAGCACATATAAGATGCAGTAAACAATGAGGCAAGCATATTATGCAAGTACTAATCAACATTTCATGCATGCACATCAAATGAATTAGAGAGCTCACTGGAAAGAGAGATCCTTATATAACTTTTATGTCAAAGCTATAGACTAACCTTTCAACTTTCCTTCCAGACCTAGGATCCAGTTCACGAAATGATATACTTGTCTGTGTCCTTTGGTAGAATTCAAAACCAACTTCTCTGGCAGCAATTACAAATGCTGCTTCATCTGGCGATTCAGCTTCGTACGAAACATTGCCTGTATTTTCATCCACGTCAGGAATAGCAGTATGACAAGTTGCAAGGAGGCGAAAGAACTTCTGGATGACATCTGCATGAGGTTCATTAACCCAGTTTCCATTCATAATTCTTTTGTCCTTAAAATTAAAGCCTTTGACGGAGGGACTTGAATCTTTAGCATCCTCATTGTGCCTATAGATATTTCCATTTCCATTGCCATTAAGCATTGGCATACCATTTCTGATATCCACAGCTCTCTCAGTTTCAGTAACACCGCTGCCATAAGCTGTTCCAGACACAGAACACTTGATAAACTCCATTGAGTTACAGGTCAAAGTTCCAGTCTTGTCGGAGAGTATAGTGTCGACTTGACCAAGTTCCTCATTCAAATTGGAGGTGCGAGCATGTGCCGGTTTGTCAGCTTCTTCATAGTACATGTGAATGTCTTGATTGATGAAGATGCTCTGAAGAACTTTGACAATTTCAATAGACACATACAAGGATATAGGGATAAAGTAGTTATACAACATTAGCGCTGTCAGAAAGTGAAAAATTGCAGCAGCTGGTGCATTTTTGGGGTCAAAGTAAATAGTAGATTCATCTGGTCTAAGATACCATCTCTTCATCCTCCCATTTTTCAAATCATCTTTAGTCATGACGCCGAAGACTATAGATCCAATAAATGCCAGCAAGAAAAGAATGCTCAACAACAGGTATATTATTTTATCCATCTTCTTCTCAACTTTGCTTCTCTTAGAAGGTGGATCAGTAGAATTTTGAATAACCTTTGAATCTTGACCCGTAAAGACAACAGCTCCATATATATACTCTGTGTTTCGGAGCTTAGAGTCTCTTAGGAGAAGATTTTGTGGAGATAGTGGATATTGTTGCTCTTCAAAGTCCATGCTTCCAACAAAGGTATAAAGATTTGCATTTGGGTCTTCACATTTTATTGTAGCCTTAAAGTCACGGAAGTTAGAATCCTCATTTGCAAATGCAGTTACTTCCAGTGCTTGCTTTACCTTTAGATTTGTTTCCCCATCAAGGTTCATCGTTTCTACATAACAGATTCCATCCTCATAGCAGGATGAAACCAAAAGAAGGTCGGCTGGAAAGTATTGATCCTTTTCAACCTTCACTATATCTCCGACCCTCAAAGTTTTCCATTCAGTATAATCGAAGACTCCATTGCTTTGATGGACCTTAACCTTTCTATTATTCACCTCAATATCCTGCATAAACGCACCAGTTGAAAGATTAAGAAAGTGCAAAAGATCTAAAAAAAAAAAGTTTGTTAGTTTGTCATCACAAACTGTGAACAAAAGCATTATTCTTTCTGCAGCAAGGAAAGAGCATGCAACCTTTTTTTAAAAAATTAGTATTAGTTGAAAAGGCCAACTAACTAGAAACCAATTATCTTCCAAAAGAGATTTAATTTTGATTTATTATTTATTATACCTAACACAAACACATTTTTTTTATCACACATCCCTAGAATGTATTTAAATGGGTAAAGTACGTACTTTCCATCTAGGTTGACTCTATTAGACACACTTCCACCCAGGGACCAGGGAAGTAATAGGCAATTTTCCTTCACATCAAATATCTTACCTACTTATAGATGTTGTCTTTACATACTTTCACTTATTATTTTTAAAATTTTATTTCTAATTTTTTATTTAAACTGAACAAATATTATTTCATACAACATAAAATTTTCAAAGCAGAAACATTAAAAAAAAAAATAATTTTTATTTTAAAACTTTTTAGAATTAATGTCATTATTTTCATTGTATACCAAAGTGTTCATTTTCATCTACTCAAAACATTTTAGAGTAATTTTCTATTATATACAAATTTAAACAAGAAAACTGACGTTGCCCACACTTGAGGAAGACATAGCCCATTTTACAGTTAGATTTATTATAGCACAATATTTATAGCGGGCTTGGTATTTGCTCAAATTGAACTAAAATTTCCAAACTAACCAATGGGAAGCAGAAGAATTGAATAAATATCATAGAAAGAACTTTGCTTTAAAAGACTAGCTAGCATTTAAGAACCTTTTCTTAACATAATGTTAAAAGAAAACTAGAAGACTTCTGTTGCGTTCGACAGTATCTTCTTCATCCTTAGAATATTCCCTTATCATTTTAGCAAATTACGCAAAGTAGATTGGAAAACATCCCATAGAAGCAAAGGTCTCTTCAACTGATATCACATAGCATACACTAGTCATATCAATCTACATAAAATTCAGCAAGAGCCATTCTAGTTCTTCTTATTGAGTGTTGATTAATAACCGTGGAACAGATAAGAAGTATGAAACCAAATAAGAGAGAACAATTTTTACCTGTGCCTTCCTCCGCCAATCTTCAATACCTTCTTTAACCATTGTTGCGATAATAACAGCAATGAGAGGAATGATTGCACTGACAGCAGTATAAGGAGCAAGAGGAGTGAAGGCTAGAATACCAGCAATTAAGAAGTAAAAATTAGCCACCCTCCTGAACTGCTCAAACAGGGACTTGGGCACAAAAGTGATAGGTGTGTACTTCGTAGACCTGATGGAGTTGTCAACATAATTACGCATTCCTGCCTCCAAACAATCCGGATCATTGCAGAAAACGACTCGGGAGAACCCCGGCCTCCCAATCTGTGATTGATCTTCATCTCTCAATGATGTTCTTCCACAAGCAAATGAATAGATCTTGCTTAACCTCAGCTTCCTCTTTCCAGTCCTCATTTTCTCCAGGACCAACACAAAATCCACTCAAGCCCCGATAGAGGCCACCACCAGCAGCTAAAATTCTCCAACTCTTCAAATTAAACCAACTTGAAATACACGCGTTCCTCCTGGGAAGACAAGTTCTCAATGATAAATGCCAGCTTCTACACGTTCGCCAATAGCAACCCGATGACAATAAACCCCAAAAAGTGGAATTATGAATCCCCAGAAACAGGAAAAACCAGAGTCAAACCCCAGGAACAGTTGCAACTCAAAACCTCAAACCAGCCAATCAATCGAAGAAAGAAACTAAACCCACTAAATTTCCCCAAAAAAATGTGACATAAAAGTCAGTGAAATGCCGGAAAACCAAGCACAAGGCAATGGGAAAAACAGTGGAAAGAAGAAACAGGGAAGAAGCGCCAAAGTAGAGACAAAAAACGAAACACTCGCCTCCAGAGGAGAAAATTCAAACAAACCCAAGATTTGAAGTGGGGATTGAAGAATCAAAGTGAAGGGCATAAATAGGTAAACCAAATGAATAAATAAAGGCTGAAATCAAGCAATACAATACAAGTATATAAATTAAAATGTTTCGGAGAGATACCTTGAATCGTTGAACAAAGACTTTGATTCCATCCCTCGCATTTTGACTTCGCAAGAGGGGTGGCTTTAATTACACTTACGCGTGTGGTCTACTCCCCGGTACGACACTTTCAACTTCGGTCGATTCCCGGAAAGCGTTAACGGAGGGAGAAAACTAGCAATTTTAGTATTATTATATAGCAGGAGAAAATTTCAGGAACCCATTATTCAAATTGCAAAAATAAACAAATCTCCACATCGAAACTGACAGAAAGAATCGAAGAATGGAGCCAGCAGAAACAGAAGTCTAGAAGGAGAATGAGCTATCATTTGAATTCGCGGGAAACCTCACACGCCCCGCACAATCACTCGTACTTTTTCGCTCTATTTTTTGTTTTGCCTATTTTTTTTTCCTTCCGTCGAGTATTGGAGAAAGTTTAAGAATAATGTAATTTAAAAAATTAATTACAAAAATAATGTATATTTAAAAATAATAACAAAATAAATGTAGTATAAATAAAAAATTAGAAAATTAAGTTATACATTCAAACTATTGACAAAAATAGGTTAGGTGCTAGTCAAAGTCAAAAATCGCATATAATGGATACGATTTAGGTGCCAACATGACATAGATGAGGTGGACCTCGAATAATGACACAGCAAGGAAATCGCGTACATTGTACGCGACTTTCCATTTATAGAAATCGCGTACATTGTAGGCAATTTCTATTTATGGAAAGTCGCGTACAATGAACGCGATTTTCATTTAAAATATTTATATATTTATTTATTTAGTCTTTTATTTATTTTATGAATAAAATATTTTATTTTATTAATATTTTATTTATTTTATATTTTCTATTTTCTATATAGTTGTTATTTATTTTACCTATAAAATATAATTTATTTTATTATAAGTAAAAGTATAATTGTCTATAACATATTTTTTCAATAAATCTTAGATCATACTAAACATTACAATAATTTATATAAAAAGAATCGCATGTATGTAACGGCAACAAACAATTGAAAATAACAAGGAGTTAAAAAAGAGAAAATGAAATTAAAAAAAAAGTAAAAAGAGAACATTAAATTAAAAAAAAGGTTAAAAGAGAAATTGAAGAAAAAAAAGTTAAAAAACGTTGGAAGAGTAAAAATTGAAAATAAAAAGAAGTTAATAGCGAAAACGAAATAGAAAATGTTAAAAGAGAAATTGAAAGAAAAAAAAACTTAAAAGAAAGTAAAAAGAGAAATGAAATAAATAAAAAAAAACGTGAAAAGAGAAATGGAAAAATAAAAGTTAAAATAAAAGTCAAAAGAGAACGAAATAGAAAACGTTAAAAGAGAAATTGAAAGAAAAAAAAAACTTAAAAGAAAGTAAAAAGAGAAAGATTGAAAAAAATGAAGGTCAAAACGCCGGAGCGGTGATTCGAACCCCGATATTGTGGATTGATAATGWCCTTTAYGACCAATGCTGCACAATTCCTACCATTGAATCAAATGACAAAATAATATATATAGTATATATAACTCGCAGCAACTGCATGCTCAACACATGGCATCCTTAAAGCGATGTCACACCGAAGTCGTGGGCAATGACTGCGACTTTCACAAAATCGCAGTCATTGGCTGTGATTTCGGCCTAAAATCGCAGCCATTAAATGCGATTTACCTGAAGTCGCATCTAATGGCTGCGATTTCACTACCCTACTTTTGAAAATACTTTCAAACCTACTTTATTTGTGTCATTTGTTTTTTAAAAAATATTATTTTTTAAAAAAAATCCTATGAGTATTTGATTCAATCGTAATAAGAATATTATTAGTTCGATATTGTTTATTAATAAATTTTTTGAGGTCAAAATCAAAAGTCATTTGATATTGTTTACTAAAATTATATGGAATCGGAATCGATTATATTATAATTACTATCATACCCTTCTAACTAATTATTGTACTAATTTTTTAATTATAATAATAATAAATTTTAATTTAATTTATTACTATATTATTAATAGTAAATATTTTTTATTATAACAATTTATTTCATATTAATAAATAATTTTATTTCCATCAAAACAACCATCATTTAATATTAAATTTTATTATTATAATATCTAATATTAATGAATTCTATTTAAAATTTTTTGTTGATATTAGTTAATAATAAAATTAAGAAATCAATAATATTATATAATAAAATCACATAGCCCTCATAAAAATGATATAATTTTTTATTAGAAGTGAAATTATTAGTAGTATAAATAAAAAAATAATAATAAAAGTACAAAACAATTAATTAAAAGAGTTACGGGTTTAGAGTAAAAATTGTAAAGTGATTATAAAAATATGTAGGGTTTACAAAATAAGGAATGAAAATGGGATTGATGAGGTTGTAAGAGAGAAATGAGATTACCTAATATAATTAGGAAGTTTGAGGTGGGATCTTGGTAAACATCATGTGAATGAAAATTTTAATTCTCATTTCTTATTCAAATGCCCTTCAAATTTGGAAAATGTTTCGATCATCTTCTTACCGTTTCAAAAGCTTCATTTCTATAATCATCTTCTAAAATTATTTTATAATTACTATTCTATCATTGTTTTTCATTAAAAAAGAACATAAATATGATATAATAGGGGAAGTGTCGGTGAGTTGTAAAAATAGAGATCACACGTGCCCGTAGATAGTAAATTTTACTTGATAAATTTCAATTACGCCCTTATTATTTCAAAAGTTTCACCACTCTTAGAATTGTTTCAAGATAATTATTTTATTTAACTTTCCCATTAACATGAAGCCAAAAGCACGTGTGGTAATTGGTTGTACAAATAACGGTTACTATGATGGCAGTGAAAGAGATTTAGTCATATTCATAATAACTCTTTTAACCCTTAAACTTGTTTCAAGACAACTTATTAACTTTCCTCCATTAACATGAAGACAAAAATATGTGTGGTAATTGGTTGTAAAAATGGAGGTTACTAGGAGCATAAATGGCAATTGAAGTGACTTAGTCACATTCGTAATAACTCTTAACCCTAAAATTGTTTAAAGACAGCTATTTTATTAATTTTCTCCATTAGCACGAAGACACAAAATCAAGACGAATAAATTGTAAAAATAGAGGTTAAGTAGGAGCATAGATGGTAGTTGAAGAGAGCTTTAGTCATATTCATAATAGTGCTGATTAGGAAGGGAAAGCAAATTTAGGAATTAGAGTTTCATTCAAAATTACATCATTTAAAGCAAGTTGCATCGTGAGAAATGTCATGGACTAAAAACCACACATTAATAAAGTCCAAGTGGGATCAAGAGACAACTTTGAGAGAAATATATTTGTAAGAGAAAAATTTTAGAATAATCATGTTTATGCAAGGATTTGCACAACGGGGCTTGCGAACCTAGCTCGAACCCAGTCACCAACTCGACCTGAACTGTGAAGTGAACCTGCACAAGAGGGTAAACTCTCCGACGATCAAGTCAGAATAGGTCGGACTCAATATTAAGTTCGAAGTGAGATTCGATACCTGAGTGTAAAATGAGGCCCTCTATTTATAGGTGGTGGGTCCGACAGTACTTGCGACCGGCGGTTACCTTTGTCTTTTTTCATGTCGAACTTGTCGGGTTTGAGCAGATCGAACCCGTCATAGTCGAACCACGGCTTTTTACACTTAGCCTTGTTTATGGACAAATCCGGTCTCCTCGGCAGGTTCGAGGTGGACTTGGAATACTCTTTTATTTCTAAGCACCACTGAGCGTCCTCCACGTGTCCAAGATATTTTTATCCCCAAAAATTGGCCTCCTCTCTGTCAGGTTCGATCTCGATCTGACAGAGAAGTTACCTGGTTCAAGTTAGGACACGTGGCGACTTTTGATTCGTAGAATAAATATAACCGTTGTGGAACTGGAAGATGTTTCGATCTGTCAGGCTGTTGAAGCACTCAAGTATTCCGACGTTAGAAATTCCGAGGTGATCCCAGCCGCTCGTTTATTACACGTGTACGGTGTAGAGGTTTTTCCGGTTGGCTATAAATAGTTCCGAAACTTTAGGTTAAACCTTACATGATTCTTGGATTTCGATCTGAAACCAGCTCAAACTCTCTATAGGTCAGTCGCTTTCTTTGTTTTAATCTTGATTTGAAATATGGTAGTCTTCATGTCTTTCCCCTCCAGTAGCAATAGCTTAGAGAGTGTAGGTCGGACTATAAGCAGCTCGCCCCCTAAGTCAAGTGACTCTGGGGAAGACTTAGCTCTTAGGTTAGAGTCCGAGCTGGAAGAGATAGAGAACTTTAGGT
>NW_019104525.1:1322218-1333940 GCF_001995035.1 Momordica charantia
TGGCAGCTAGAGTCCTTCGATCTGCCGTATTGGTCGAGTTTGCTGGTTGAACCATTTTCGCTCGCGTATTGGTTTAAAAGGATTGTGATGACTTAGATTGTCGTTCCCACAGATGGCGCCAAATGTTTATGCAAGGATATGCACAACAGTGTATTTCAGATTGCAGCTCGAACTCGGCCTACGGACCGATCTGAATTCTTGGGCGGACCTGCACAAAAAGGTGAGCACTCCGACGATCAAGTCAGTATAGGTCGAATTCCCAGTTTAGTTCGAGGTCAGAAATCATCGTACCTGATCGTGGAGTGAAGTCCTCTACTTATGGGTGGTAGTCCCGCTAATCTCGCAACGGTTACACCCGGTAATCTCGAGACCGTCGGTTACACCCGGTAATCTCGGGACCGTCGGTTATACCCGATAATCACGCCGCTGACAGTAGCTCACATCGGCCCCCACCGAGCTTCCCGGTAGGTCGGACCTCGGCCAGGTTCACCTCGGCCCTCATACTTAGCATCTGTCAACGCTAGTGGTGGTGATCTCGGCGGTCCGAGCTGAGGCATGACTCATGGTCACCTTGGGACACCAATGGCTGTCCTCCACGTGTGCAGGGTATTCTTTCCCCCAAACATAGCATTTTTTCCCAAATAGTTTTAGACATTGTCGTCTTTTTCCATTTTTTAAATATAGTCTTCCAAATTGTCTCGTATAACTTTATTATTTGTGAAATTTAACATTTATTAATGGTGAGAGACTAAATTGAAAAATGCTATAATATAAAAAAATTGAATTGAAAAAATACTCTAGCACTAGGACTAAAACATACATTTAGCTAAACTGTATAGTGTATAACATACATTTAGCCAAAAATGTATAGTGTATTTACTTTTTAATGTATAGTGTATTTACTTTTTAAAAAAGAATAATAATGACAAAATTGAATGATGAAAATTTTATAATTGTAGGGGTAATTGCTCAAATGAAAAGTTAGGGGTAAGATTGTATCTATTTCTATAGTTCATGATTGTTTTTCCAATTCTCCCGCAAACTTTTCTAACAATTTTAAGAATTACAAAATACATCTTTATCTGGTTCCTATTTTTATAATTACAAAATAATAAAAATTGCATCTCTCTCAAGAAAATAAACAAATAAATTGAAAATAAAAATATATTATAATATTATAATAAAATAACGTACGATTTACGTACAAAATCAAATAGCTTAAAGTTATGTAATATTATATACAATATTCTCGAATTGTTGAACAACATAAAATAAATAAATGGAAAAGAACTGGTAAAAGAAAAAAAAAACATTATAAAATAATATCTAATAGAAAGTGGTGGAGGGCGCACGCGCCGCCGTAGCATGTTGAGGACTGCAAAAACACGCGCCATAAAGAATAAATTAATCCAATTATTTATTTATTTCTTTTCTAACAAATAAATCATGGGATATTATGATCAGGCTAGTGCCTAGTGGTGAAATTACATTTATCTTCTGGATAGTGTCAGGTTGGTTCCAGGCTTTGGATTGATGACAAGTGGCACGTTCGTCATTTCCATTGTAATTAACGATTCGTCTGATCGTTTAATCAAAAGTCTTCAGTTTGTCGAAAATAAGATAAGAAAAAAGTCAAAGTCTTCGGACCAATCATAGATGGAGAATAATATATTTTTTCCATAGGTTGGAAAAGACCCAAATATTGATTTCATTATTATTATTTTTTTCAAATTATAAAATACGGAGATGGGTGTTGACGTAAATGTTTTAATTAGTTGATTTATGTTTTTTGATGTACAAATATTGAACATGAAAAGGATAATATTAGTTACAACGTGTATAATTTAAAATCTTGGATATTTAATTTTAATTTATTTATAATTTTTTAAAAGTCGATTGATATTTTTTAGTTAAGTCACTAAATATTAAAATAGTGGTGGTATGTGATTTAAAACCAATAATTTTTATGAGTTTGCTAATAGATAACAACATTTTAAAGGGGTCAAGGTTTTATGATAGCGAACAATTTAAGGTTAAGAAATTAAGTTCCTACCTATATGTCATATGAAATGAGTAGATTTTCTATTTTTATTGGTTAGTACCATTTATTTCATCAAATTAAAGCACAAAATACTTTTAATCCAATTAGTAAAAGTGTATTTTGCTATTATACTATTATTTTGTCAATTAATTTTGTTTTTTAGTGACGATAAAGACTTAACTGGAAAAAAAATCGATACATTAGAAGTGAAATTAAAATTTTTAGAAAAATCAGTGAACAAAATATATAATTTTTTTTATAACTCGAAATCGATGTCGTGTAGCTTTGCTACTTGGRTTCCTATAATAAGAGGTGTCAACAGCCACCCAACACTATAATCAACGTTGCGTGACTCGTCCTCAAAGAATGAAAGTATTGGTTAAATATATTAGCATTCAAAATAATAACATTGGTGACTTTAAAATAAGAATAATAGTTTATTTTGAATTTATAAAGATAAAAGATAATTTTAAGTGAATAAATATTAAAATAAAATAATATATTTATTTTTCAAATTAGCGCTATTCACAATAACAAAATAAGTTTTATTGTATTTTGAACTTACTAAAATAAAATCTATATTAAAAAAGATATTTAAAATTTAATTAGACACAGTCAAAATAAAAAATATAGAGGTGTGATATTCATTTTGAACTAACATAATATAAATATATATTGTTTTACTTTTAGTACAGTGAATTTAAAAGAGCTAAGGAATGTATTTTATTTTTAAGGTAATCAAATGAAAATAACCAAAAGTATATATATATATATATATATATATATATATATATAAAGTAATTTTATCATTACTTAATAAAATTATAAGATTATGAAATAAAATAAAAATAAAAGAAATAAACAATATATAATTGTAATCTTAATCAATTTTATTTTAAAAAATTATTCATAACATAATATAACTTAAATTTTAAATTTTAGAATTGACATAAACCAATATTAATTGAAAAATTATTAAAGTCTAACTCTAATTGTAACTTTGATAAATAAAAAAAAGCCTAACATAAATCAAATTCCAATCCACACAACTGCAAACTTAATAACTATGCACCTTTAACATACCACAACACAGACTCCAGACTAATAAACTTTGCAACTTGAACATAGATTAAAGACTACTTAACATCCGAAATTTAATCCTCATATTTAACAACTTTAGGTTTAACAACTTGTCCCTTTATGATTCAAACAGAAGAACATTTAGCATCCATTATGATTTAAACTTACCCAAAATCTCATTGAAACAAACAAAGCTAGGTTTGAATTCCACCTCAACTGTACTAATATTATTAAAAAACAATAATATATTATAAAATTTTAAGAACAATAAAAAAAAAAGAATAAGAAATATGCTTTCATGTATATTATCATATATAATTATTTATTCATATCATGTCAAATTCAAATTAAGCACCATTAATCTTGAATAAATAAAGTTCTTTTAAAAAATATTTAAACAAGGTATTGAAATTAAAATGTTTATATTAATTTCGTTGTGTCCCTGTTTTCTTTCTCATTTAACTTTTTAATATTTTATTTTAGTGTTTAAATATTATAAAAGAATATTAGTTATCATTGTTAGTTTTTTTAGTTATCATTTCACAAATTTTGAAAATGTTTTGAAAACCTAGATTTAACTTACCACGTGAAATTTAAATATTTTGTGATTAGTGTTTGTATTAAGTAATTTTTAGAAAAAATAACTAGATTGAAAATAGTTTTTATACCAAATTTAAGGATTGTGAAAGTTTAGAGAACAAATAAAATACGTAAATAAAACAATATTAAAACTTTTGGACCAAAACATTTTTTCACTGGGATATAACGGTTCAACACAAGATTTAAACCGGATTGAAGTTATATGATTTAAAAGATAATTAATATCTTAGTAAAGTTTATCTTTTTCAAAATTTTATGAGATATTTACATATAAATGATACAAAATAAATATATATTCCTAGAAAGTTTGAAATCTATGAAAATAACATGATTCAAATTAAATTCAAATATAATATTAAATACACCATGAAAAGTCATATTTATGATATATTTAAAAAATGAACTTATGAAATTTTTTTAAAATACATATTAAAAAGTGAAACTTCTAATTTTTTTTTTATTTATGAAATGTATTTTGAAATCATCTCATGGTTCAAAATTTATGCACGTAAGATTTCTTTTGCAGGGATGATTCTTAAAAATTGATGTAATTTTTTTTAAAGGATTTTTTAATTCATATTTTTCTTATTTGATTTTAGTTTGGAAGATTAGTCAAAATGAAGATTTCTAGAATTGTTTTCGATGAATTTTCGCTCGCTTTTAGCTAATTTTCGTGTCATTTTCTCTATAAAAATTTCATATTTATTTCATTTGGATTCTAAATCTCAAATATTCTATTTTACTAACCTCAACACATTTAATTGTTTTGTATAGGTCAGAAGCTGCATATAAAAATACAATTAATTTATACTTTATTATTAATTTTCGATTAATCATTTTGGCAAGGCAATAAAAAACTTACTTTTTATTAAAAAAAGATTTAACGATAAAAATTAAAATAATTCTTTAAAGTAAAATTTAACTGAAATAAAATATTTAAAAGTTAAAAGAATTAAAATGGTTAGAAAAACATTTTTGTTCTTCGTACTTTCACTAAAGTAACGATTGAGTCCCTAAACTTTGATTTGTAACGATTTAGTCTCTGTACTTCCACTAAAGTAATAATTTAGTTTCCAAATTTTATTTTGTAACATGTTTGGTCTCTCGTTGGTTTATTAATCTATATATATTAAAAAAAAACTTAACAAAAAAATTCAAACTTTAAATTACAAGGACCAAATTGTTACATATTAAAGTTCAAAGACTAAACTGTTACAAATTTGAAAGTACATAAACTAGATCGATACACAGTAAAGTTCAGTGACTAAATCGTTATTTTAGTTAAAGTACATGACCAAAAGTATTTTTTAACCTTAAAACTCAAAAACCAATCTATCTTAACGTAAACAAATAGTTGAAATTATCAAAAACCAATCTATAACTAAAAGATGGGTAAACAAATAGTTGAAATTATCAATGGTATTCCCTTGATTAAAGAAACTATCAATGATATTATTAAATAAGCATAAACATATTTATTTGTTAAAATCGTTGAACAAGATATCACTAGAAAAATATTCTTCAAAATTTTGAACAAATTAAAGAATATGGAGTCGTTTTCCTCTAGAAGCAAAAGAATTGATGGATGTTTTAAGTGTAATAAATTTCTTATTTTATTGAATACAATTTAAAAAATGAGATTACTTAAATCACAATTATTCAGCTATTCAACATAGGAGAAAAAAATAGTAGCTAAGTCACCAAATTATATTATTTTAATTTTGGTTGATTCTATTAATGATAATAATATTGGGAAGGGCGTTTACTACACTGTTATAAGGAATGCTTAAGTTTGGATTGGTCGAACAATGAATTCAGATTCAAAGTAGAATATATTATATATGAGGAATTCTTAACGTGAATAATTTATAAATGATTGAGATAGTTATATTAATAAGTAAATGTAAACATAATTCAATTGATAACTATGATCCTGAGTTCAATGATAATAGATACCTCATTTTGATCGGGAGGTCATACGTTTGAATCTTCCACCTTCACGTCTTATATCGATTTTTTTTTCCTTATAATGTTGGTTTAAATCTCTCCCTCAAGTTATAATATTTTTACAAAAGATAAATTCAATTCAATTGAATTTTTATAAAACAAATATATGGTTAAATTACTAGTTTAGCCCCAAACTTTGAAAGTTGCGTTCTAATAGGTTCATTAGTTTAGTCTCAAACTTCGAGAGTTGCATCCTAATAGGTTCATTAATTTTAAAAAGTGTCTGATATGCTTCTAAACTTTCAACGTTTTGTTAATAAATTCTTCAACTTTAAAAATATCTAATAATTCTTTAAATTTTCAATTTTATGTGTCTAACAGGCACCCGACCTATTTGAAATGCAAAGTTCATTTTATTACAACTAGTATAGTTAAGCAATCTAAAAAGACCTCATTCTTTTGCTAAAACGAACATAGTTCAACGACAATTGGCATATACTTCTAATCATTAAGTTGTGAGTTCGATCTCCCATCCCACATAATCTATTAGAAAAAAGACCTCATTTTTTTAGCTTACTTGTTGGTGTCATTTAAGCTAAAATTCAGCAACACATAAGAGAAAAAAGCTGACTCGGATCCATCCCGTTTCTAAAGTTTGAGAAACGTTTCTAGCCAAGTTGTGGAAACTACAAAAATTAGTTTTATTCTTGTCCATTTAATTTTTTTTTTATTTCTTTGTCTATTGGCTTTAGCTTAAATAATACATCTTCTACTCTATTGATTAGAATTGAATTTCGATCCGGTCGTCGTGCATTACGCCTAAATTGCCACGGCCTCCTTTACTGTCGAGGTTCGTTCACAATGATAAGCAAAACACAAATTTTTTGTTTTATCTCACCCGACGTGGCATGAATCACCGAACCATTCTTAAACAAAAAGTATATTTTTCTTTTTTTAATTTAAAATATTTTGAAATTTTATTCTTTATTCAAAAGATATTATGTTTTCTTAAATATTTTTTAAATTAAAAATATTTTGAAACTTTATTATTTATTTAAAGCTAATAATTTATACTTTTATATGAAAGAAATTTATATTACAAAATAGATTTCCCTTAATGAATTATATTTTTGAGTATATCTACTCGATTTTATTTTAACTAAAGTCAATTTGAGTTAAGACATTTATCTCCGGTCAAGAGGTCATGATTTCAAATTCCTTCCCCTCTAAGATGTTCTACTAAATAGAAATAAAAATAAAAACAAGAAATAGGAAATATTTATCAAAAATATTTTTGTTTATATATATATATATTATTTTTTTTTCAAGAAACAAGAAATATAAATGGTTACAAAATCGTATTATTGTTTCTACTTCTAAAAATGTTAGACACAAGAAAGAAATAGGAAACGAAAAACGGAAAATAAGAAACAAGAATGTTGCCATACAGACTCTAAGTAACTAAGGGTGCGTTCGATTGGTGATCAAAAAATAAAAATCTAAAAATAAGGAATTTAATGAAAAAACAGAATTGTATTATTTGTTTTCAGAAATGTGTTTGGTAGCACATTTTGTAACTGAAACTCAATTTTAAAAAAAATTGTTCAACTTGTATTTAACAATATATTTGTAAACTAGTAACAGTTATTTAGTTTAATCTAAAATAATATTAATTAATTTATTAATATTTTTGTTATGAATTTTGTATAATTATTATTTTATAATGTTATATAATTTATAATATATTATATTCTACGTGATTTTAAAGTGGCCGCATACGTGCCTCTGTAGACAACATGGTGAATCCTCGGCAACTTCTCATCCAAGCTATGAGATTCTCTCTCATATTCTTTGGATGAACCTATGGTTCTTCTGACAGTCTGCTCTTACAAGACACCCATTTGCACAAATGAAGCAAAAGTCCTCTGGATTTTGTTCGGGTCATGCTTTGATCCATTTGGTTGGAAAGAAACTGTAAGATCTTTCAAGGAAAAACTATCAATCAACAGACTTTTTAATCTATAGCGTCATTGGTTGTATCATGGTGCAAAAGTTCTCCTACGTTTCAACGCTATAGTTTTGTCTCTATTTTAATCATCTGGAGAGCTTTTTTGTAACTCCTTTGGTTTGTAATGTTTTTTCCCTTTATATATCTTTCTCATTTCATTTAATGAAATCGTTTCTCATTCTAATTTTTTTTAACAAAATGAATATGAGTGTATCACATGAAATAATATATTTATCTAAAGTTTTATCCTTTTTAGTGTAATTTTACATCTTAAAATTTCAAATTCAAGATCCAAAAACATAAAAATGTTGTTTTAAGAATTTTCACTATTTAGATCACAGAATCCGAAAACAATTTTCAAAACCAAAATTTTAAACACTGCCAAACACATATTCATGGACTCATTGAATCTGAAAATAAGAAACAAAATCTGGATTGTCAACGAAACAGGTCATAAACTACTCCATAAAAGTAAATTATGAGGATAGCAGTGTAAAAGCGACAAGAAAATAACAAAAAGTAGGAAAGAAAGAATCACTAGTAGAAAAGTGGTCTTCCATGACAGTTGTGAATAGTAAAAAAGTTTGGAGGAAAAAAAAACTGTCATAAATGATGGGGGCGCGTTTTTGGCGGGAAAAAAATATTATTTTTCGGATTTTGTAAGTTTTATCACAGTTAAAAACTGTCACGAAAATTGAATTTTCAATGACAGTGAAAAACTGTCATGAAATGGTGAACGAGCGATTTTGGCAGGAAAAAACGACAATTTACGAAAATTTTTATGCTTTTATGACATTTTATAATTGTCAAGAAAAATAAAAAAAAATTCAAGTATTCCATGACAATTACCTAGACCATCTTGAGAATGTATGACATACAAAAACAAATGATTTTGAGCGCGTTTCATTTCTGTCGAAAAAACTGCAGCTTTGTTAACGATATTAATTATTTCGGGATTATTCGGTCGTATCGAGTATAGATTTATGCTTAATAGTTTCCTCAAATACTCCATGAAACAAGTAGAAAATGATATTTGGTATAGTGGTATGCTTGTCCTGCGTAATTATGCCCTTCCTCTCTTTGGTCCCGAGTTTGAGCCCTATGAATTTAAATTATTTTTTCAACCCTCTATTAATATATTTTTATAAATATAATATAGGTTAATTCTAGTTTCACCAAGCATTTCGTAAATAAAATATTCATATTTAAATTATATTTTTTTTATTGGAATGAAAGGTAGTCAACTTAATCGAATGCTTAGTAATTATTTTGGGTTTAAATTGGAACTAATTAGGTTTGTTGGAGACTATTTATCACCGGCCACGTGTCGACAAAAGAAAGGTATTGTTATTTAAGAATATCTTTGATCATGATACTCAATGCAAGTCTCTTCAGGTCGGAATGTTTTGATGAGCTAAACTGTTCATTATGTTTTATCGATCGACCTAGAAGGTTAGAGCCGACCTACGTGAAGATGTCCGTAGGTGTTTATGCAAAGGTCTGCACAACGACACTTTACGAACCTAGCTCGAACCCGGTCTCCGGTTTGACCTGAACACAAGAGTGGACCTGCACAAGAGAGTAAACACTCCGACGCTCAAGTCAGTATAGGTCGGACTCCGTATTTAGTTCGAGGTGAGATTCGATACACGAGCGTGAAATGAGGCCCTCTATTTATAGGTGGGAGATCCGACAGTACACACGACCGACGGTTACATGTTTTTTCTCATGTCGGACCTGTCGGGTTTCGAGTAGATCGAACCCCAATCAGATCGGACTTCGGCATGTATACTTAGCCTGTTCCCAATGGGTGAACCCGACCTCTTCGGCAGGTTCGAGGTGGACCTGGGACACTTAATCCTTGAACACCAGTAAGCATCCTCCACGTGTCCGAGGTATTTTTACCCCCAAACATTGTCCCCCTCTCTGTCAGGTTCGATCTCGACCTGACAGAGAAGTTTATCCGACTTGATTTTGGACACGTGGCGACTTCTAATTCGTAGAGAGAATATGACCGTTGTGGAAGACGTTACGATCTGCCAGGCTGTCGGAGTACTTAAGTATTCCGTCGTTACGGATCTCGAGATGATCCTAGCCGCTTGTTCATTACACGTGTACGGTGCAGAGGTTTTTCTGATTAGTTATAAATAGTTCCGAGACTTCAGGTCGAACCTTACGTTTCCTGAATTTCTGGAGTTCGAACTGAAACCAGCTCGAACCTTCCATAGGTCAGTCATTCTTGTTTTACTCTTTTCAAATATGGTAGTTTTCATGTCTTCCCCTTATAATAGTGATAGTTTAGGTAGCGCAGGTCGGACTATAAGCAGTTCGCCCCCTAAACTAAATGATTCTGGGGAGGACTTAGCTTTTAAGTTAGAGTCCGAGCTTCAAGAGATAGAGAACTTCAGGTTTTCTGATGATGGGGAGGATAGTGACACTTCCACCTCGGGCCAGGGTTTAGAATACCCTTCTAAAATGCCCGAGCACTATCTCGGACCCCTCCGTAGGGGGTTTAAAATTCCAAACGACATCCTCCTTAGGATTCCGGAGGAAGGGGAAAGAGCTGACAATCCTCCAGGGGGATGGGTCACTCTTCACTTAAAAATGTTTGAGTACGGCCTCAGACTTCCTCTTCACCCCTTTGCCCAGAAGTTCCTAAATCGAACTGATCTGGCTCCTACTCAAGTGGCCCCCAATGGGTGGGCTGTCATTTTTGCCCTGGCCATTCTTTTTTGGTTGCGAGCTCGAGATGAGGACGAAGCCGAGCTACTAAATGTTGACCAGCTTCTTGGGTGCTTTGAGGCCAAGAGGATAGCCAAGAAGCCAGGTCGGTATTATATGTGCACAAGGAAAGACGCAAGTGGTATAGTCAAGGGGCCGACCTCCATCAAATGATGGGTAGTGAAGTGGTTCTTTGCCTCTAGGGAATGGCTGGCAAAGGACGAATTCGGTCGTCCCTTCTTTGACGTGCCTGTTAGGTTTGGGAACCTAGGTATGAGGTCGTTATGTTCACTTCTTGCATCTTTAAATCTCTCCGTTCCAACTTTATAGTATCTAACTTGAATTCTTCTCGGCCTTGTGCAGTATCAATCAAACCGATTCCTGAGCTCGCTCAAGCCACCTTCGACACCCTCAAGCACTATAAAGATCACTTCCCAAGGGGCCGGAAAATCGGGACCTTGGTAACTGACAAACTGCTCCTTGAATCAGGGTTGTTAGACTACAACCCCTTGGTGCGTCCGGTTGAAGCTTCAAGGCCAAACTCCGAACTCGGTAAGTCGAGCTCGACCTTACTTCAATTATTTTAATTTTTGTTTCTGACTTTTTGTTTTACTTGCCTTGCAGCAATGGTGTGTGGATTCTCCAGCAACGTGAAACGTAAATCCAAGGGCCGTGCACACGCCCTAAAGGCTGTTCGGAATACGGAGCCAACGATCCCCGTCGGGGCTCAGCCTGTGGCTCAAGACACTGCTGGGCCATCTTCCGAAGTCTCAACTCCGGTGGTCGAGTTGGAATCTGCTGGGGAGCACTCCAGAGAGAAGCACCCAAGGGATGAGTCGGAGGCGCTGGACGTGTCTCCTCTGAACGAGGTGAGGGGAGAGTCCCCTTTGAAGAAGAGAAAGAAGAAGAAGAAGACTACCTCCTCCTCGGAGGTTGGAACTCGTGGGCCCCTACCCGCGAGTCACGTCGAATTGGTGGACGACCTCGAAGCTCGGATTGGGGGGACGTCTGATGTAAAGATGCAGTTCAGAATTGAACCATCAAGCTCCAGGGTGAAGGACCAGGTGTCCCGCATCTCGGCTGCATGCTTGGACCTCTGTCTGAGGAGAGCGTCCAAGTTTATAAGCGATCCAGGGTCCGTGCTGCAAAGGACCATTGACCACGTCGTCGAGGTAAGACCTACTCCTACACTGTGTTTTATTTTTCCCAACCTGTGGCATAGTCTAACCTTTGTTCGCTCTCTGTGTATTGCAGGCGTTCACCGCTTCCATCCATTCAGCAATTATGATCAAGGCCGAACTGGATGGAAGAGAAGCTTTGGCAGC
>NW_019104525.1:1343446-1360178 GCF_001995035.1 Momordica charantia
TCTGTCCCCAGGCCTTCATGAACCTGTCCCTCTACCACCTCTGCCCCGACCTCCCTTTGGTGGCCATCATTGGCCGCTAGAGCTCTTCGATCGGCTGTGTTGGTTGAGTTTGCTGGCTGAACCATTTTTGTTCGCGCTTTTAAATCGGGATGACTTAGATCGTTTTTCCCACAGACGATGCCAAATGTTTATGCAAAGGTCTGCACAACGACACTTTACGAACCTAGCTCTAACCCGATCTCCGATTCGACCTGAACACAAGAGTGGACCTGCACAAGAGAGTAAACACTCCGACGCTCAAGTCAGTGTAGGTCGGACTCCGTATTTAGTTCGAGGTGAGATTCGATACCTGAGCGTGAAATGAGGCCCTCTATTTATAGGTGGGGGATCCGACAGTACACATGACCGACGGTTACATGTTTTTTCTCATGTCGGACCTGTCGGGTTTCGAGTAGATCGAACCCCAATCAGATCGAACCTCGGCATGTATACTTAGCCTGTTCCCAATGGGTGAACCCGACCTCTTCGGCAGGTTCGAGGTGGACCTGGGACACTTAATCCTTGAACACCAGTAAGCGTCCTCCACATTCCGAGGTATTTTTACCCCCAAACAGCAGGAGTGTTGAATAACACATTAATTAAACAACACGTCGCGTTTTACAGGCGGTCGGATGACTGTTAAGCCATTGTCGGGAGTCTGTTGTTGGAGATCATCTCTATAAATAGAATTCAATTTTATTATTTATTAGGTGTGTATTTTTATTTTTTATTTTTTATTTTTGCAAGAATTCAATACTTTCTCTTATCCTCGTTTGCTAGCAAGAATGTTCAAGAAATGATTTTAAATTTCGTGATTTAAAGTCAGAGATATGATTGAAAATTCTTTATCTTGTTTGGAACAAAAATAATTTGAAATGAATATAATTAAATTTAATTGTTTGGATGTTCGTTGGATGATTGAGTTTGATTTTTTGGTTTACATAAATTAACTAGTTCAACTAAACCTAAATTTTTTTATTCAAATATGATTTTTACTACAACAAATTGTCGTTGCCTTTGTCGACGTATACTTTTCACTTTTTGAAATTCTCACATTTTCTGTAACACCTACGTTTTCTAGCTCATTTATTTTAAGGCTTATTTGTGCCATTGGATTTTTCCTCTAAACCGATATTTAATTTCATTAATTTTCTAATATCGAAGTTCTAATTTTGGGTTTTAAATTTAGTTAATCTTTTACATAAATTTTCCAAATTATTTTTAAAGAGCGTTCTTACTGGGAAATGATAATAGAACGTTGTTCTTTTTTTTATAAGACCTCATTACTTTGTGTTGCTATTTTAGTTTAATTGGACCAATTTCTTTTTGGTAAAATAAATAAAACAAAAAGAGAAAGGGAAAGAAAATAAAAAGGAAAAAAAAATGAAGGAAACCCTAGCCCCAATCTCTTTCCCCTTCCTTTCACGTGTAGTCCCATTCTTAAGAAGCTTCTCTTCCTCCATAGCAGTCTCATTCTTCTTCTTCTTCCTTCATAGTAGCTCCATTCTTCTTCATCATCGGCGGCGACTCCACGACAGTATTTCCCAGCGGACGACGATGCGAACGAACCCCATGGCGGCGTGACCCTCGGGCTGTAGCGTTTTCGATGGTGGTGCGACAACAACAAACGCTCAGATCTGGCGTTCTTCCTTCGATGGCACAGAAGTGCGTGCGGCTCCTTTTGGGAGTCGTTTAGTGGCAGTGCAGTACTGTGGATTGGAAGGAAGTTATTTCTGTTCTAGGTCATGAATTGTGATCTTTTACTCAGTTTTCTGTTCATTTTTTGTCCGATTTTGCTTGTAAATTACTGTTTGCTTTGAAAAAAAGTTCCTCGGAGGTTCGTGAAAATGCCGAGTTTTAATTGATTATTTTGTTGCTTTGATTTTACTTTTTAAGTTGTTTTCTGGTTCAGTGTGAGAGTTTAGATCGTTGAACGGCGACGAAAAGTTTTGGTCGGAATCGGCGGTGGATTTTTATGTTTCGTTTTGTTAGTAATATCGTGCATGATCTTATAGTCAAGATTTAAGAGTAACTTCAATTTTTTTTTTTGTATTTTTTTTTCTCCCTTGTTCGTGTTGTTCATTGTGGAGCGAAGGAGATTTTTTTGTATGTTATTGTTCAGTTTTCAAAAGTGAGAAAGAAAAAACTGTTTGTTTAATAATTATTATTAATTTTTAATTCTTACTGATTAATCTTCTTGTTCAAAGTAGGAATGAGCATCTAAACCCTGCAAAAAGGGGGAAAAAATTCAAAGATTCGAAGTTCAAAGTGATGGGAGAGAGAGAAGCCATAAGTGCATGCGGCTCCTTTAACAGCGGCAAGGAGCATTCGGTGGTAGGGTTGTTGCTTATTTGGTTAATCGATGGTAGGGTTGTTGCACTCTTATTAGATGTTGATCTGGAAAATTTATTTTTAGGCTGTGTTGCTTACTTTTACGATTTTTATTAATTGAAGAGATAAACAACATATTGTTGTTTATGGCAGACTGTCTGGGTAAATAATTTTTCTCCCCTTTCTACTATGAAATGTGCTACTTTGTAGTTCTGCCAAACCTGAGAAAATTATATTCCATGTCTCTTCAGTTGTGCCTTTTTTTTTTTTTAGTCACGTGATTGGTTGGATGTGTGGTAGAGAAGAGATTTCTATAAAGAATCAATGATGGTTACTAATTAGATTCGGCATCTAAGTTCAATTATTAAGCTTAATTAGTTTTCACCTAAAAGTTTAAGTTCAGGGATAAGTGGTCTGGAGGATCAGTTTAATGTCAATATTAAAGAAATAGGCTTTCATCAGTTTGAAAGTTACAATTACCATCTTTTTTGGAGGATTGCTCTCTCTAATAAAGTAGCTGTTAATCATGGTCATTGGAGGTATTATGCAGTATCAAAACTTCCCGGTGATCTTATCTTGTATTATGGACTCTCTATCTAGAAAACCACTTCAATGATTGGATTTTCATATAAGCTTTCAACATATTGTCATCCGAGTTAAGCAAATCAGATAAAGCCATGAGGATTGTTATCAGAACGAAATTCTATCTCTTTCTCCTCTTAGGTTAGGATTGTGAAAGATGGTAAAAATCTAATACAAATTTTTTATTTTATAATTGTAGAGAATGTTTAATTAGTTCTTGTGTCTTATCCAAAAAAGTTTAATTAGTTCTTGTGGTAGTTTTTCTAAATTGCGTTGTTTTGAAAGATTTGTGGTAGATTACTCACTTACATGGTTAGTCATGAACTTTTTGTCTTGAAGAGGTAAATAATAACATTTTGTATTTAAGTCTCTAGATTTAGGTTGCGTAGCTTAAGCTTTTAGGATTTTTAGCAATTAAAGTTATTCTGGAGTTTTTGATGACGACTAAAATTTCTTGTTTCGTTGTAGGTGATCACTTTCTGAAGATGATGATGATGAGGTTATTGAATAAAAAATTAAAGCTTTCTTGGATGAAAATGTATGGATTTTCAATTTGAGTCTTTGGATAAGTGACTATTTTGTCTTTCTAATCAACATTTTGTCTGCCCTTTTATTAAATGCACTTGTCGACTCTTACTTGTTCGGTTTGTTTTGCAATAATTTAGGCTTTTGAATTGAAGAAAATGCAGACAGACATACCTATATTTGCAATGCCTTAGGCTTGATCATCAGCTTTTCCAACTATATGGCCATGATGAAAAATATCATTAATACATTTTTTGGTACATTTTTATGTTATCCATTATATTTTAATGGATTTATAGTAACCATTATGTTTTTAAATTATGTATGATCATAAAATTATTTACACTGTTTGTTAGTGTTGTGTATATCCTTACGAATGAATTATCTTTCAACTGTGCTGTTTCTTTTCTAATTTTTGTCCCCCACTTCGATTCAGACGTTGAGTATATCCTTTACTGCATTGGGTCTTTGATGTGGCTTAGGAAGGATAAGCCGAATACTCTAATATCCATAATTTACATCACAAGGTATACAACCTCAAAATTAGAGAAATGGTCACTTATCATATTTACCTGTTTTTAACTATTTGAGCATTAAAATGCATTTAAAGTAAGTTATTCTAGTTAATTCAAAACTTATGATATAGTTACTTATTTAGATGAGCCTTACATCAAGTTTCAAATATATGTTGCGTTATATTTCTGAATTGATTTGTCATTTTGAAATAAAATGAAATGGCTTCAAATATGGAATTCCTGTAGGGCAAAATATAATTTTTTTAATGTTGATCAATTAGGAAGGATGTTTATTTGCTGATTTTGATAATGAAATCCTTCAGTCAATTGTAAAGGACTTTTCTAGTGACAAAACATATAGCAAACTAATTTCTATGCATATGCTGATTCTAGCCGCACAACATTTTTTTGTTATTCTTTTTGTTACATTTACTTCGTCATCGTTGCTTTTGATAGCAGTATAGCAAATATTCTCATTTTTTGTGTTTGTCAATCATCAGTTACCGTTGTAAGAAGAATATGACATTGATGTTTGTTTGACACTAGGGGTGATGTTTTTGCCTAATGTATTCCTATTGGTACTACTTTCTCTTCCATTAATACATATTTGTGTGGCTATCCTGTAGCAAAGATAGCCCATTAAGACTTAATGTTTATATGTGTCCTGCATATAATATAAAGTCTAGTTAGATAATTGTGTGGTTTAAAGTTTAGGTGGATAATTATGTTGCTATTCTGCAGTAAAGATAGTCAATTAAGACTTAGTGTTTATATTTGTGTCATTACGTAATGCATGTTGGAGTTAGAAAGAAAATGTGGGAGTTAATATTAATATATTTTTAATTGTTCGTTTTATTTTGTTGAAGGAGTAGCTTGCGGGAGCAACATTTTGAGAAAGGATAATGTATAGGGAAGAGTTTCGACGTATTTTCGACATGTACGAGGTTGATGTAATGTGAATATAGTTCGTTGGACATTCTCTTATTGTATTCATAGACTTATAGTATAACATTTGTATAAAATATCCTAATGTACAAATTTGATCCGACTTTGATCTTATTATATGCAACTTTGTTACATTTTATAATTTATAGATATAGATAATTTTTTTTGAAACGTGTACAGTGTTATTAAATGTATTTCATGGCTGTTATGAAGTTATCATATATAAACTTTTATTGATATTACAAACTTTTATTAAACACAAATTGTGACAAAAAAAAAAATTGTCACAATTAATCAATTGTCATATATAAAATTTTTGTGATAGTTAAAATTGTCAATATTGACCGTTAAAAATATCACTATAAAAGTTTTCGTGACAATTATAAATAGTCATTGGTACGTTTGTCTTGACGTTTATCAGCAGTCGTTAAAAAATATTTTATGTCAATTTTGAACTGTCGTTAAAAAACATTTCATGACAATTATAAACTGTCATAAAAAAATATTTCGTGACATTTATAAATTGTCGTCATTAAGTTTTTATTGACAGAAGAATAAAATTTTTCATTGTTTTAGTTACAGTTATAAACTGTAATTAAATGAGTTTTTGTGACATTTATTAATTGTGATGGAAGATCTATTCGTGACAAAGTATAATTGTAGTTGTAAATGCATTGATGACAGTTTTTCAAATTTGTCATCTTCTTGTCTTTCTTGATGCCTTAATAGATGAAAAAAAAAAAAAACTGTGATGAATTATGTTAATGACAGTTTTTAATTGTGAATGAAACTCAGATTTCTACCAGAGAATTTTCCATTTAACTAATTAACTATCTCTTACTCTGTAGATCTCTTTAACTACCTTCTTGAAAGAAAAAACTTTCATGTCTCTGACCATCACCTCATATTAGGACTTGTTTGGTAACGTTCCTGTTTCTTGTCCTCGTTTGTTCAATTTAAAGAAAAATGAATTGCATGGTCCAACATCCATGAATTCAAGTATGATAAAACAATATTTTTATTTATGTTTTGGAAGAAATGAGAACAAGAAAGAAGAAACCTGTTTTGATTATTTCCAAAAAATTTTATACAATTTTGAGAATGTTCCCAAGAAAAGATAAACAAAAAACATAGTTGGTTGCAAAATACTAAGATTTCTTAAGAAAAATGGAAATGAAAAACAATAAACGAAAACGTTACCAAACGGGCCCCTAGTGTCTTGCTTTTTTAATGATGGGATGTGAATCCCGAAGTGGAAGCGGATCTTTGTTCATCAATTTTGAGAAACAAAATCAAAGGTTCAAAGATGAAATACTGGTGAAAAAAGTTTACCTTTGAAGAACTTTTCTTCAATGGATTAACAAACAAACACCACCAATAGACCTTCCGTGCTATCCTCTGGGTATCGGGAACACGCTTGTGGGAGCGTTCGATATGGATCTATAGGGAATGGAGGAGAGAGTGCTTAAGAGAGATGCTGGGAGTTCTTTTTGAGATTCTTTTTGCAGAACTTTTCTGCAATAAACCAAAACAAAAAAACAATGACGTGGGGAGTTAGCCCACGTCACTTAACTCCCCACTCCCCTTGCATTTTTGCAGAGTAATATATTAATTAATATTATTTATTAATAATGTTAATTAATATATATAATTAATATATAATTAATTAATCATATTAATTAATAAATATTTATTAATTATTAATCTAATTAACAATTAATATATATATATATATATATAAATATATATATATATAAATCAAATAAATAATTATTACAAAAATAGAATCATATTCTATAGTATTTCTTTCATATAACCTATAGTTGTAATGTACATCTTATGCACATTATTTTTAACCTATAGTTTCAATATGAATCATATTCATATTAATTTTATTTGAATCTCATTCAAATAATTTCTCTCATAATATATAGTTTCAATTAGAATTAACTATATATTATAATGTATCACTATACATATAATCCCTGGAGCAATTTGAACATTTCAAAATTTTCCAAAAACTTGATTCTCGTTTTACCTGTTATGAGCTAACAAGGGGACCTAATAGACCTACAGATCAGAAGCTCCAACGATATAAGATTAATTGGTTAAACTCATTGACCGAGTTAATCAACATTCGTTAACTATGAGTCACTCCACTAAAGACCCATAGCTGCACTCTTCTCACTGCAGAATATTTTCGTGTTCACGGATATACAACCATTAATGGCAAGTCAATCCTTCACTAGTACTCGTAACTCAAGTTGGATCAAATTATCGTTTGACCCCTAAGTTACATCTTACTCCTTAAATACCACTGCTCCTCTAATGAACAACCTGGTTATGGTCCGACCAATAACCGGAAGTCCCTCTCGGGCCAATGAAAGGGTGGGGCCCCTTATTCAAGTCTCGGAGTCAGCATTTAAGAGAACACTCATCTACTCCCCTAAGGTCGGGGAGGAGTGAATTCCATCTTGTGAAGTTATGTTCCCAACTCCCCGCTCGATCTTGTCCCTAAAATGGTAGGAATGTTGAGTCGGCGACTCGGGCCACTCTCAACCATACAGATCAAAGGACGAGCCCTCACGGGTAGGAGTTCATAACTCACTCAGGATTGAGAATGAGTTGCCTGGTCATCCAAAGAAATAACAATCTGTTAGTTAACGGTGTTACATTTAAAGATTGGCTATTTCGCGTCCGGTCTTATACAAACTCATTGTATAGGATACCCCCACTCGCATGTCTCCACATGAACGACTTGGATCGAGTCGTCTGTAACATTTACAAAGTGGATCGTATCCATAGTGTTGCCAGGATAAGGTACCCAACCTTATCCATATACTATAGACCCTTTAGGTTATTCATGGGACATTATCCACCCGTATATCAGGGGTATATCAAATATATACCTAGTATATCAAATATATATCTAGTATATATACTGTCCTGGTTATATGATAATAACTTTGGATGTTTAGTTTATTGGATTTAGACAATGCAATGCTATGAATTCAACAACAAATTTATTGAATAATAGTGAATATACAATTGTTTCTACATAAATACAAACTACGAGTTTAGGGCAACACACCCAACAGTTAAAAATTAGTGCAAATTTGTGTTTAATTATCACGTTAGTGCTTGAGAGTTCTTAGGAGTTAATGTATTAGTGGGTAGTTAATTTCATAGAAGTAGTGGTGAGTGGATATGTAACTTGAGGAGTAATTTTTTGTAGTGACTTAGTGACATAATGGTGTTAGTGGAAGAGAAGTTTAAAGTTAGTGGCCTAGTGATTAGCTTTACTTTGTTTCTATAAATACTTGTAACAATTTCTTATTTTATGAATCAAATCATTCCTCCGTAAACATTCTATCTTGCTTCCTTTCTATTATTCATCTTCATTTTTCGTTACATCGTATCAGAGAGTCCAGGTTCATTTTCTTGTGTTTGAGTTTAGCGCTTGGTGTTTGAATGTAGTACTTGGTGAAGATGAAAGGTGGAAGAAATATTTGAATAGACAAGCTTACTAGTGACAACTATAGCTATTGGAGGCTATGTATGGAAGCTTTTCTAGAAGGGCAAGATTGGTGGAATCTTGTATCTGGTGATGATGCTAAAATTCTAGAAGATACTTAGGAGAATGCCGAGTTACGAAGGAAGTGGAAGATCAAGTGCGACAAAGCTTTATTTGCTTTGTGAACTTCTATTGGCAAGAAGTATATCGAGCATGCTCATGATGTGAAGCCTCCAAAACAAGTATGGGATACACTTGAAAGGTTGTTCACTCAAAAGAATACGACGAGGTTGCAGTATTTGAAGAATGAACTTGCTGGAACAACTCAAGGTAATTTTTCGGTTTCAGAATATTTTCTAAAAATTAAAACTTTGTGTTATGAAATTTGAGAACTAGACGACGGGCTCATTAGTGATGCTTGTTTACGTCGTTATCTTTTTCATGGACTGCATGTCATTTATTTCTTCGATACAAGGCTGGGTAAATCAACCTTCTATCATTGAGTTGGAAAACCTGCTCTAAAATCAGGAAACCTTGATGAAACAAATGCATGGCAACAACAAGCAAGCTGCACAGGTGGAAAATGTTCTTTATGCAAAAGACAAAGGAAAGTACAATTCTTATTCCAGGCATTCTTTAGATGACAACAAGTATTCCAAGACTGAAGCGCAGTCCAAAGGTAATACAAAAAGATATTTTAAGTGCTGCAAGTCAGGACACATCAAACGTGATTGTAGGACAAATGTGGTGTGTCATCATTATGGGACACAATGTCATATTAGACCAAATTGTTGGGTGAATCTCAAAGAAGTAGATGCAAATGTTGTACAGGAGAGTAACAAACCTGAATAATAACCTACTTGGGATTAATGTTTGTCGATTGAAGGTCTTGATCAACCTATTAATATGCATGCTAATGTTTTTATAGATTATAATGAGGATTTGATTATTGACTCCAGTTGTTCTCATCTTGCCACTAGAAATGTTTCTCTTTTTTTTTAGGTACGTGCACATCATGGAAGAAAGGTCATTGCGATGGCTAATGGTTCATTACATCCTATTGTTGAAGAAGGACATGTTAATGTTGAGAATGTTACTCCAAATGTTGGTGGTGTTTCTCTTAAAGATGTTTATCATGTTCCAGGTTTGAAGAAGAATCTGGTTTCAGTCTTTAAAATTACCGACTCTAGGAGTTATGTTCTTTTTTGTCAAAGTGATGTGAAAACTGTTTATAATATTAAGTAATTTTCACCTGATATTTTGTTAACTGGAAAGAGGAAAGATTCCCTATATGTTCTGTCTGTAAGTGATGTATATGTTGAAAAGACAGGCCAGAATATAGTGTAGAACTTTGGCACGCTCGATTAGGCCATGTTGGTTATCAGCAGTTACGATGAATTTCTACAAAGAAGCTTTTGGGCGGTATTCCTCTACTTAAAGAAATTCACCTTGACGTGGTTTGTCCTGATTGTCAATTTGGAAAATCACATCGTCTTCGTTTCCCAAATTCAGACAATAGAGCTACTGTTACATTGCATTTAGTTCATTTAGACTTGATGGGGCCAACTAGAACACCGAGTTATTCTGGTTGTTGTTATGTTATGGTTATTGTGGACGATTTTTCTTGGTTGGGTGTATTTCTTGGAGGCTAAAAGTGAGGCTTTCTCCAAATTTACTCATTTCAAGAAGTAGGTGGAGAAGAAATTTATGTTGCCAATAAAGTATTTACGCACTGATAATGTGGGAGAATATATGTCCGATGAATTTCAAAATTATTGCAAAATTTCAAAATTAAGAGTATGGCGTTCAGCGTCAAATGACGTGTCCTAACACTCCATAGCAGAATGGAGTTGCTGTGCGTAAATTGGCACATCTTACATCTATGTGCTTATCTTGGCTGCATGCAAAGAACCTTCTAAGAGAGCTTTGGGCAACAAGAAGTAGGTGGAGAAGAAATTTATGTTGCCAATAAAGTGTTTACGCACTGATAATGAGGGAGAATATATGTCCGATGAATTTCAAAATTATTGCAAAATTTCAAAATTATTGCAAGGAGTATGGCGTTCAGCACCAAATGACGTGTCCTAACACTCCATAGCAGAATGGAGTTGCTAAGCGTAAATTGGCATATCTCACATCTATGTGTTTATCTTGGCTGCATGCAAAGAACCTTCTAAGAGAGCTTTGGGCAACAACTATTCAGTCAACTTGTCATGTCATAAATCACCTACCTCCATGGACGGGGTTGGATCAATCTCCATTTGAGGTACTATATCATTGTAAACCCAATGTGGGTGATCTTTGAGTTTTTTTGGTAAATTTGCTATGTTCATGTTTCAAAGAGTAGGCATACTAAACCTGACCCAAAGGCAAAAATGTTGTATTTTTGTTGGATATGATACTCATAGGAAAAGATAGAGATGTATGGATCCAAATACAAGAGAAATTGTTATTTCTCAACATGTGGTGTTTGACGAGGTTTCGTCACATCAAATGGACGCAAGTACAAAGAAAGGCAGTGCTACTCTTGTGACCTATCTTTAGTGATGATTCGTCAAATGAGAAGGATTTTAATAACAATCTTAAGAAAATGTTCGAACAAATGAAGCTACGGAGAGTATAGTTCGAAGATATTCTAGAGAAAGAACTCGACCCAGTTATTTATATGATTATGAGGTACAAATAGCTGTTTGTTTGTATCTTGTTTTTTAATGGATGATGTTTGTGAAGATCAACCTCAATCTTAAAATGAAACCAAAGGTGTTCTTGAATGAGAAGAGGAAATGTAGGATGAGTTTACAAGTTGAAGAAAAGACCTGATGGTTTCTCGTGATTTTTCACAACTATATGGTCTAGAATACGAGGATACATTCAGTCTCGTTACTAAAATTGTAACCATCCGAACTATTATTTCATTAGTTGCTTGCAACAATTGGAAATTATGGCAATTGGATGTGAAGAATGCATTTCTTTATGGAGAGTTGGATCAAGATATTTTTGGAGCAACCTCATAGTTTGTTTCTAAAGAGTTTCTAACTTATGTGTGTCGGCTCAAGAAGACTTTGTATAGCCTTAAGCAAGCTCCACGTGCTTGGTATGACAAGATTGCTCAATATCTTGAGTTTTGTGGGTTCACGTCTTCAAATGTAGATTTAAGTCTATTTGTTAAGAAGACAACCTCGGTATGTACAATGCTTCTACTCTATGTTGATGATATGATCATAACTAGTGATGAAGATGTTGAAATTAACAGTCTTCGAGATGTTTTGTCTATTCGTTTTGAAATGAAGAGTTTGGGTGAAGCTAGGTGTTTCCTTGGTTTGGAGGTTGAAAGGTGGGGTGAATATTTATCTCAAGAAAGGTTATGGAGCAAGTTTATTGAATTGGTTTGGTATGAAAGAGTCAAAGCCAATGACTACTTACATGGAACCATCCTTGAAGTTGATTAAGGAAGTAGGAAAACTATTGGCAACGACAACAACTTTTCAGCAACTTGTTGATAGTTTAATTTATTTGACTATCACAATGCCTGACATCTCTTACTCTGTAGGTGTCGTTACTCAGTTTATGGAGAAACTATGTGAAGCTCATTTAATTGCAAAGCTCATTTAATTGCAACAAAGAGGATTCTTCGATATGTGAAGAGTACTTTGAGTTTTGGCTTGTTGTATAAACAAGCTACATCTTTTGTGTTGAATGGTTTTGTTGATGCAGATTGGGCCAGTAATGTCAATGACAGGTGTTCCACAATCGGGTACTGATTTAATACAGGCTCAGGGGCTATATCATGGTGCAGTAAAAAACAAACTTCTATTGCTCTTTCAAGTTGTGAAGTATAATATGTAGCAGCTACTATGGCAACTTAAGAGTGTATTTGGTTGAAAAGACTAAATGGGAGAAATATTCGTTATTTTGGACCATCCAGTGTCCATTTTTTGTGACAATGAAACTGCAATAAAGTTTGCTTGAGAGTTTTTTGTAGTTAATGTATTAGTGGGTAGTTAGTTTTGTAGGAAGTAGTGGTGATTGGATATATAACTTGAGTAATTTTTGGCTCAGTGACTTAGTGACATTAGTAGCATTAGTAGCAGAGAAGTTTTTTTTTTTTTTTTTTTTTAGTACAACATGTTGGGGAGGGGATTCGAACTCACAATCTTGTGGTTGGAGGTATATGCCAATATCGCTGAGCTATGCTCGCTTTGGCAGTACCAGAGAAGTTTAGTGGCCTAGTGGTTAGTTTTACTTTGTTCCTATAAATACTTGTAACAATTTATTAGTTCATGAATCAAATGCTTCCTTCGTAAACATTCTATCTTGCTTCATTCTATTGTTCATCTTTGTTTTTCGTTACATGCTCCACTCTATTTTCTCTTTTATTTTATTTTCCACTCCACTAGGTAATAAATTTTTAGTGTGTTTCTTTGTCTTATTTTTATAATTTTTGGGTATCACTTTGAGGTCTAGTTTTGAGCTTGAGTGTTAACTGTCCTATGTACTTGAACATCTAGATTTTTTTAATGATGCTGCCGGATTTAGAATGACGGCGGTTTGATTCTGAATCATGTGACATAGTTCTTGATTATGACTTCCAAAGAATTTGAAGGTAGAGAAGGTTGATTAATATCTCTGATTTGATGGTAATTCTGACATTATTGTTGTTGTTGAGGAAGTTTTGGAAGGATAAGATYGTTTGTTTTAGGAGCATTACTTGTTGTTCCTCTTTGTGTTCTCGCCTAAAAGAAAYAGGGGTGTTGTCTCTGAGTTGGATTATATGTGCTAGAGAATAGAGTATTTTAGGTTTGTTCTTGGTAATGCTCTTGTTTCTGTGTATCTCTGTTTCTTGTTTTTAAAGAAAAAGAAAATAGAAAAAAAAATATGTTTGATAACTATATTCTATTTCTTGTTTCTATTTTTAGTTTCTTTGGTACAACAATTTGTAGGGGCTATGATTTGAATCCATGACCTCTGACCGAGAATATATACCTGAACCTAGATTGACTTATTTTTTAGTTTTAGTTAAAATAAAATTTAGTAAATATAGTATAAAAAAATATAACAAATATAAATTTCTTTCATATAAAAGTAAAAATTAATAGCTTTTAAATGCACGAAAAACGTCTCTATGATTGTTTTGAAATAGTGAAAACACCAGTAATAAAGAACTTTAACTATGAAAATATTGGAGCAGGAGTCCATACTAAACGATTTGGTCATGTAATTTATGTCTTAAAGCATGGTTTTTACACCATAACTATACTGATATAAATATCTATTTTAAAGCTATTGAGGTGCATTAGCAATCATATTGAACCCAAAAATTAATTTTACACCTCCGCATCCAAGAACAAAAAAGAAACTAACCAGATATAGTGAAATCGTTTTATTCTTTTCCTATGGTAGGACGAGATAAATGAAAACTCTATACAACATAATCAAGGACGATAAGATAAGCATATAGTCAAAAGAAAAGTCAACATACTCCGAGGAAAAGATCAATCCTCATCTTTTGTTGCCTCTGCAAGTAATAAGGACTAATTTAAATACTTTACTATCTATGAACTAGTTAACAAAATTCTGTTCACCAAAAGCTTAAAAAATTAGGCAGCGTTAAATTTAAGTTTTTAGGATTCATTCTTTAAATGATTACCAAAATCGAATAAACCACAAGTAGATATCGTAGCATAACATCTGCAAATGAACTCCGCTATTGTCACTCACCCCCTATAAACATGASCAATCCAAAAATCTAAGCTAATAAGAGCATGTGTACCCTGAAAAAAAAAAAAAAAAAGATGACAATTTCTACGAAATTGGAAATCCCATCTTCTACACGTAAGTCATTCAATTTCATTATATATATCTATTATTAAAATGCTTTAAAAAAATTGAATTCGCCTCCTATTATTTGTTAATGGCGCACTACCCAGCGGTTACCATTTTAAAATCATTTTATTCCATCTTATTCTTATTGATGGAAGAAGAATTTACCGAGAGATTTTCTACAGAAAATTTAGGGTCTCTAGCCTAACAAAGGAAGTCCGTGTTTTCCATCGAGACATAGATTAAATCATTGGATAGGTTAGCAACGAATATTTTCTTCATTTTTAAATTTGATTGCTATGGCTGGAGGTATGTAATCTTTAAATTTTATCTAACATTTGGTATCAGAGTCATGTTTCCAATCTAACCTTTAATTTGCTTTTATTGCTAGCATGTGTTGATGCTTGTTGTTTTAAGCATGATCTTTTCCGTCTTTAAGGTTTTCTGTTGTTTTGGTGGAATTCTTCCGTGTTTTTTGTGTTATTATATTTTGATGATTCTGTATGTGCAGAAGTTTTTTCTCTTTGCTAAATCAGAAATTTTGATCCAGCTTGAATTTTTTATTCTAAGGTTTTATATTCTGTTTTAGTTTTCAAAATTTTACTGTTCGTTTAATTTTGAAAAATTTATTGTTTGCGTATCATGTGTTATATACAGAATCATGATTATGTACTTTTACAGAATCCTACTATATCTTATTTATACAGAAACATGTATTTTTTGTGATCCTTTCAACATTCATGTTTTTAGTTATTTATATGCATTTGAATATATTATATGTACATAGTTAAATATATTGCCTAATATTATTTAGAGAGATATTTAAGAAAAAAAATTTAGAGTGAGAAATAAATTTGTTAGAGATAAATATGTCAAAGAAAAAAAAGTTATATTAAAAAAAATGAGATTTTGAAAAACAGAAATCTGTTTTTAAAAACTTCTTTGGTTATCAAACACCCCCATTTTTCAAAAACGAAAAACTAAAAACCAAAAATTGAAAACCAAATGGTTATCAAACGGACCCTTAAGTAATTAATGAATAGCCACAACATCTTTAAATATTCTAATGTTTTTAAGATATTTTACTATTTTTTAATTTATTGAAATGACATAAATATTTGTAATTGAATATAAATTTTCTATATAGAGAAAATTATATATATTTTTGGAAATTTTAGTAGTCCACAGGCCTAAATATTAGTCTCATATACTTGAATATTTTAATTTTTGCCTATCAGAAAAATTATAACATTCAATTATTTGATTATTGGATTAGTTTACATGGGTATATTTTCCATAGTTTACTTGCTTCATTACATTTTGTAAGCTTGTGTTTATTTATTTATTTTACAGTTCAGTCTTTAATTATTCTCAATTCTAAATCATCTCGTATCACATTTTTAAGTGGTGACAATTTTAAGGATTTGGAAGAAAAAGTTCTATTGACATTAGGGTGCATAGACATTGGCTTGATATTACGTATTGATGAACCGTCAATACCTACAAAATTAAGTATCCAAAATGAGAAAGTAGCATATGAACAGTGGGAGAGATCCAACCACTTAAGTATGATGCTTATCAAGTCTCATGTGGGTAAAAGTATTCGTGGTTCAATTCCGGATTATGATAAAGTCAAGGATTATCTTGATGCTATTGAATAGTAGTTTGTTACTTATGATAAGGCAATGGCAAGCACCCTAATGAATCAATTGTCCTCTATGAAGTTTGATGGTACGAAAGGTACACATGAGCACATAATGGAAATGAGATAGGGATTTTTGAGTCTTTTATGGTTCTCTACATCCTTAATTCACTTCCTTCTGAATATGGACCTTTTAAAATTTCATATATGTCATTATTGTGGTGTTGAAGGTCATATAAGACCTAAGCACTTTAAATTAAAATATAATCAAACTACTAGAAGAAATTTTTCTCAAAGAGCAAAGTTTCACAATGCTCCAAGAAAGATTTTCTCCGAAAAAAGTAGGATGCATAAATTTGTTGTAAAAGATAATTCATTGCATAATGTTGTTTGTTTTCATGTGGCAAGTATGGACATAAATATTATTCTTGTTACTTGTCTAAATCTAATGYTTTCAATAAAAATGCAAAAATGAAATGGATCCCCAAATTTGTTAATGCTAACCTTCTAGGACCCAAACAAGTATGGGTACCAAAGGATCAAATTTAAATTTTTGTATTTGTAAGTTTGTTTGAAAGCTTCCAAGAAAATTAACTGGTACTTGGATAACGGTTGCTCAAGGCACATGACGGGAGACCAATCAAAGTTTGTCACTTTCTCCAAAAAGGATAGAAGTTTTGTAACCTTTGGTAATAACAAGAAAGGTAAAATAATAGGTAAGGGTACACTACAACAAATCTGCTATTTCATGACGGGCATTGCCCGACATTAAACATTAACCATGTCGGTCACTGACCGACATCTATACGAGTGTCCTTG
>NW_019104525.1:1365332-1382870 GCF_001995035.1 Momordica charantia
GTGAAGCAAGAATTTGAAGTGTTCAAATTCGGTTTTTAAGGGAATATTGTATTTTATATGAGATATAATATATAATCTAATTGACATTTAATTATTATGGAGAGTATGACKTAYTTAAATTAKTTTTAAATAAGTTCAAAGCATRAAAAAGAGTTGTAATTTGATTAATGTGATTAATCAAGCTTAGGTGTCAAAGACCAATTAATATGAGATATTGATTTGGCTTGGTTTTTGTTTTAATAGAAAATTGATATTTCAATTTTTGTTTTTATAAAAATTAGTTTTATCAAAGTTGGATTGTCTCACTAACTAGTGGTTTTTGAAGTATTTCTTCAAGGCAATGACACCTATCTTTTACATGCTAGTGGAGTTTGAAGTGGAAGGCATGCAAGACATGTCTTTGCATGTATTTGGTCTTTATATAGATGATGAAGATCACTTGGATAAGACTAATGCTTACTTGCATAAGTGCAGAATTTTTCCACTCAAATTTCTATTGTCTTCTCCTAGCCATTAGTGTTTTCCCTTTGTTTTCACTCAAAATTCGGTCCCACAACCGTGTTCATCAACCCGATGATAGCACGGATTTGTCGTTGGTGGTCCCATTGAGTTAGGAGAAGAAGTTATAATGGAGGTCTTCAAAGGTATAAAGTTAAACTTTTTCTCTTTACTTTTTTCATCATTTTTCCAAGCATGCTTATTTTAGTTAAATTGCTTCATTAAGTGTATTATGATCCTTAGCTTCCGCTGTGCATGTCTAAGAGTTCCATCAATTTGACCCTTCTAGAATTGCTAGTTTTAGAGGGAACTATTATCCCATTGTGATAGTTGATGATTTTTCACGATTTACTTGGGTTTTGATGCTAAAACATAAGGATGATGCTTTGAAAAGTTTTTCTAGTTTTGCCAGAAGAGTTCAAAATGAAAAAAGATTTTTTATTTCTAAAATTAGGAGTGATCATGGAGAAGAATTTGATAGTAATACTTTTGAAAATTTTTGTGAAGAAAATGGATTTTCTCATAACTTCTCCGCTCCAAGAATTCCTCAACAAAACGGTGTGGTTGAAAGGAAAAATCATACTTTGCAAGAATTTGCTAGGTCAATGTTACATGAGTATGGTTTACCTTCTTATTTTTGGGCGGAGGCCGTTAATGTCGCTTGTTATGTTTTAAATAGAGTTTTAATTAGACATTCTTTAGATAAAACTCCTTATGAACTTCGGCATAACAAAATTCCAAATATTGGGTACTTTAAAGTTTGTGGTTGCAAGTGTTTTATGTTAAATAACAAAGAAAAGCTTGGAAAATTTGATTCTAAGATAGATGTTGGTATTTTCCTTGGTTATTCCTCTACTAGTAAAGCTTATAGAGTTTTCAATAAAAGAACTTTGATAGTTGAGGAATCTATGCATGTGGTATTTGATGAATCTTGCAATGTTGTTTCTAATGATTCTTTTTGTAGTGATTCTTTAGAAAGAAATTTTGGAGATTTACTTGTTAGTGACAAAGCAAAGAGATTGCTTCAAGTAAGCAAGAAGTGAGCATCAACGAAAATAAGGTGGGCGGTTTTTCATCCATGCTTAARGAGTTTCCAGTATGCTTCATCCCATCCTAAGGATTTAATTCTTCGTGATCCCAAACAAGGTGTGAAAACTCGTTCCTCCCTTAATATGTTTAATAACATTGCTTTTGTTTCTCAAATTGAACCAAAAAGTTTTAAAGATGTCGAAAGTGATGAATTTTGGGTTTTAGCTATGCAAGAAGAATTAAATCAATTTGAAAGAAACAAAGTTTGAGAATTAGTCTCTAGGCCTTCTAATGCTTCTATAATTGGGACTAAATGGGTCTTGAGAAATAAAATGGATGAAAATGGAAATATCATTAGAAATAAAGCTAGACTTGTAGCTCAAGGTTATTGTTAAGAARGAATAGATTATGAGGAAACTTTTGCACCCGTTGCTAGATTAGAAGCCATTAGAATGTTACTTGCTTTTGCTTCTTATAAGAATTTTATTTTGTACCAAATGTATGTGAAAAGTGCTTTTTTAAATTGTTATATTATGGAAGAAGTTTATGTGGAACAACCTCCAGGATTTGAAAGTTTTGATTTTCCAAATCATGTTTTTAAGTTGACAAAGGCTCTTTATGATTTAAAACAAGCTCCAAGAGCTCGGTATGATAGACTTAGTAATTTTCTTATTGAGAATGGTTTTAAAATGGGTAAAATTGACACTACTATCTTTATTAAGTCTAAAGAAAATGATATGCTTCTAGTGTAAATATATGTGGATGATATTATTTTTGGTTCTACTAATCCTTCTATGTGTGAAGAATTTTCTAAATGCATGCATAATGAATTTGAAATGAGTATGATGGGAGAACTTAGCTTATTCCTTGGACTCCAAATCAAACAACTCAAGAATGGTATCTTCATAAGTCAAGAGAAATACACAAGGGATTTGCTCAAAAGGTTCAAATTCAATGAAGGTAAAATTGYCAAAACTCCTATGAGCACGTCCATTAAGCTTGACAAGGATGAGAAAGGTAAATGTGTCGATGTAAAGACTTATCGATGTATGATTGGCTCTTTACTTTATTTAACCGCTAGTAGACCCGATATTATGTTTAGTGTATGTGTTTGTGCTAGATTTCAATCTTGTCCTAAAGAATCTCATGTGCATGTCGTTAAAAGAATTTTTAAATATTTGCTTGGAACTATTGATTTAGGCTTGTGGTATCCTAGAAATGTTGAATTTAATTTGGTAAGATATTCCGATGCGGATTTTGCAGGTAGTTTACTTGACCGAAAGAGTATTAGTGGGACTTGACAATTTCTTGGTAGTTCCTTAGTTTCTTGGTTTAGTAAAAAGCAAAATTCGGTTGCTTTATCAACTACCTAAGCGGAATATATTGCGGTTGCTAGTTGTTGTGCTCAAATTCTTTGGATGAAACAAATTATTTGTGATTTGGGATTAAAGTTTGAAAATGTGCCTATATTTTGTGATAATACAAGTGCCATAAATTTGACTAAAAATCCTATACATCATTCTAGGACTAAGCATATTGATATTAGACATCCCTTTATAAGAGAGCAGGTGCAAAATGGTCATATTACTCTTGAATTTGTAAGCTCAAATAATCAATTAGTGGATATTTTTACCAAGCCTTTAAATGAAGAATGCTTTTGCAAAATTAGGCTTGAGCTTGGTATTATTCGTTGTGATGCATCTTGATTTTGTATTTGTTATTTTTTTAAATGCATATTGATAGGGGAGCATTTATGCAAAATTATGTTAATATTTTTAGGGGGAGCTTTTTATGTTATTAATTATTATTATTTTTTTTGGGTTCTTTTTGATGATTCCAAAGGGGGAGAAGTTTAAGAAAAATTTGCTCTAAAAATATTTCATGATTTATTGGTTTATTAATCCACGGATGTATGAGGGGGAGAAATTAATCTTTGAATGGTTTTTTAAATATGATATTTTAAATTTAATGTGATGATTATTAAATGTCTATGAATTTTTCTTTGAAAGTTTGTCATCATAAAAAAGGGGGAGATTGTTGGCTTTTTGGCCTTTAATCTCAAATTAATTAATTTTAATTAATTAATTAATTAATGTTTTGATGATAGCAAACTTAATTTTATTTATTGACATTTTTTGTATTTTAAAGTGTCCACAGCGTAGAGCTCGTTACAACAATTCCAACGACTGTTAGATCATCCAAATCGGAGCTCAAATGGAGAAGTTACGATTGAAACAAATTGGAAGGAAAAATACCCGAGAATATGACATGGACAGTTCGTAAGCTGACAAGTGACACGCTTGTTTTTAAAATATATATATTGAAAAAGAAAATAAAAAGATTTAAAAAAAAACTCAAAAGTTACAAACGGTAACTTTGTTTTTTTTTTTTAAAAAAATATATATATATAGATATATATATATTTACATCGTGTCAACATTAAATGCTGATATCTGTCAGTTTTAAAAAAAAAGTTTTGAAAATTTTACCGTCTCACATACATATATATATTATTTTATTATTATTATTATTATAATATATATATATATATATATATATATATAAAATTCAAAACTTGTCACATCTTTTTATATATATATATATATATTTTTTATTTTATTTTATTTTATCATTATATATATATATATATATATATTCTTAATTTATTTTTTTTCAAAATTATCTCAACCCTTCATTTTTAATAATTAAGATCTAATGGTTCAAAATTAAACTTGATTTTTTTACCATTTTGTTACCTCTATTTAAACTAAACTTCTCATTCAAAATTATACAATTCGCTTATTCTCAATCCTCCATAACTTCATAATTCTGATTTGCTAATCTCTCCAAGTTTTCAATTTTTCTTTCCATCTTATTTGTGAGAGAAATTTATTGTTTTGAGAATTGAAATTTTTGTGAGCTCAAATGTGTATATTTACTCTATTTGAGAGTTTGTAAGTGTGTATTTCAAAATCTTCAACTCATTGTAACGGTGTGATCCTCACTGTGGAGAGAATCGTCTTTGTTCTTGTGAAGAGCAGTGTACCAGTTTGACTCCTACCGTGGAAAGAGTCAGAATTTCAATTTACAACCCAAGAGGTGCTTGGGAAGTGGAGTAGAACAGTTGTGCCGAACCTCTATAAAAATTCCCGGTGTCAAATTTCTCTAACCCGCTCTCTTATTTATTTTTGCAATTAATCTTAGAATTTTATTGTTTGCTTTAAATTTCTCTTGTTTGCCTTAGAATTTATTTTATCTTACTTTATTAAAATTGCATATCTCAAAAAGTGTATTATTTTTGTTTAAATTGGGTCCATTTATTAAAAAATTTTATTTTGTTAATTAAACCCTATTCACCTTCCTCTAGGGTTGCCATATCGATCCAACAATATGGGATTCAGTTCTATGTAATTGAGACACTCATTTTTATTACAGTATTTGGATAATGAAAAACTACAGTATCATATTTGTCTACTCGTATTTGTCTGTATATATAAAGTTTAGAGAATGATAGCAAGGTAGCTGAAATAAGGTAATGCCTTGAATAGACATTAGAAGTTCATTCATAAGCAATAATTAGCTACATATAGTGTAGTCTTCCAAGTAGGTTGAATACATAGTAATACATGGAAGGTAATTCTTAACTTATAAGAGAATTTACCACCATGATTCTTATATTCAATTTGATTGGATGTAAATCCCGTAGAGGAAACGAGGATCGTGTTCTTGGATTTAAGGAGAAAAATTAACTACACAGTAAAGAGGAAAAACACGGAGAAAGAGTTTTCCTTACTTTTGAAGAACTTTTCTTTTGTTAAATCAAACAAATACCACTACGACCTTCCTTGCCATGTCTCCGGCGAAGATCTGATTGTGTGGGAACCAATATGGAATTTAGAGATGGAGAGAGTTTTTGATAGAGAATTTTGTTTTTGTTCTTTTTCCAAGGGCAGCCAGAGAGATGAACTGCAAAACTTATTCTGCAAATTAACAAATGGTGACGTGAGGTGACTCCCTACGTCACCCACCACACCACTCCCCTACGGTTTTGGAGGGAGTTGGTTAATTGTTTTTGTTTTCTTTTTAATTTTTTTAATTAATATATAGTAACTAAATTAAATTAATTAATAATTAACTAATTTGATTAATTTTAAGTAATTAATAGTTTAATTAATTATTAATCTAATTAATTATTAATTATTATTAATCTAATAAATAATTAATTAATTAATAAATTTGATTAATAATTATTAATCTAATTAATAATTAATTAATCAAATTCAAATATTAAATAATTAAATAATTAATTAATTAACAATTAATTATTTGTCTTTTAATTAAATATCATATATTTAATTAAAACTATATATTTGAATCATATTAAAAAACATCTCTCTTGTATAACCTATAGGTTTAATATGGATACAATTCATATTAATTATTTGAATCCTATTCAAACATTTCTCTCATAATAAATAATATTAATTTTTAATCTTTATTCAAAATTAATATAATTTTATATATAACGTATCAATATACATTATATACATTCTCTTATGTAATTTTAACATTTCAAATTATTTCATAATTCTTGATCCTCGTTTTACCTGCTGTGAGCTAGCAAGTGGACCTAATGTGCCCAGATCAAAAGTTCCAACGATACGAGATTAATGGTCAAACTCATTAATCGAGTTAATCAACATCTGTTAACAGCGGGTCACTCCATTGAAGACCACACCTGCACTCTTTTCACTGCAGAATATTTTTGTGTCCACAGATGTACGACCATTAATGGCAAGTCAATCATTCACAAGTGCTCGTAACTCTAGCTGGGTCAAATTATCTTTTTACTCCTGAGTTACATCTTGCTCCTTAAATACCACTGCTCCTCTAATGAACAACCCAGTTATGGTCCGACCAATAACTAGAAGTCCCTCTCGGGCCAGTGAGAGGGTGGGGCCCCTTATTCAAGTCTCAGAGTCAACACTTAAAAGAACACTCATCTACTCCCCTAAAGTTGGGGAAGAGTGAATTCCATCTTGTGCAGTTATTTTCCCAGCTTCTCACTCGATCTTCTCTCCAAAATGGTAGGAATATTGAGTCAGCTACTTGGGCCACTCTCACCCATACAGATCAAAGAACGAGCTTTCATGGGCAGGGGTCTATAACTCACTCAGGATTGAGAATGACTTGCATGGTCATCCTATGAAGTAGCAATCTATTAGTCAACGGCGTTACATCTAAAGGTTGGCTATTTCACGGTCCGATCTTATACAAACTAATTGTATTACATACCCCCACTCACATGTCTCTACACAAATGACTTGGATAGGGTCGTTTGTAAACATTTATAAAGTGGGCCGTGTCCATAGTGTTGCCAATATAAGGTACTCAACTTTATCCAATATACTATAGACCCTTTAGGTTATTCCCGAGACATTATCTACTTGATATCGAGAGTATATCAAATATTACCCAGTATATATACTGTCCCCAGTTACATGAAAATAACCTTGGATGTTTAGTTTATTGGATTTGGACAATAAATTCAACAACAATTTGATTGAATATGAAAACATAACTTTATTGAATATAAATTTGTTTTTACAGCATTACAAACTACGAGTTTAGGGCAACAACCACCATAGAGCAGATAGCTACTCCTCTGAATTGAGACATTCTCAACTAAATTTTATACCAGAATAACTCTTATTTTTATAATCATTAGTCACCATTTATTTGGTCAGAAAATTGCTAACTAACTTAACAATTCCCCGTAAGTGTGACCCACCATTTTCTGACCCAAAGGTCCGCCCCAATAATCATGTTGTAGGGAAGGACAATATTGGAGCAAAACCTAAGAAACCTTTATCCATTTCAGAGTTTGTCTTGGTTTCGATTCTATACAATGAACCCTCCGTAGAGATGATCGCACCAGGACGACACACAGGTCATGTATGAAATCTCATGATGCAAACTAGTGGCGGAGACCGTAGGATGTGTTCTCGCACATCCTTCTCCCATTTACTATGAATACTATCTCTATTCACTTTGATATTGAATCATGCAAACATTATCCGTAGGGAGGCTGCGCCCAGGCGACACGAGGCCGAACATGGAACTCATAGTGTTAACTTTAAGGAGAAACGTGAGAAAAAATGATATGTCATATATACCCTGCATATAAGAAAGATACGTAGTATATTACATATTCTATTTTTGTCCCACTTAGTATTCTAAGACTAGGGTATATTACTTAGGTAAATTCCGACTAAGTAAAGTTAATTAAGTGAATTTTTAGTCGGCCAAATATAACTATTTATATTGGAAGTTGTACATTAATGTTTTAGTTTATTAACCGTTTTAATAAACTATTGATATTATTGTATACATAAAAAATATTGACTAATTCAACCCCCACCAGGTTGTTGGGTTTGGTGCCTTTAGCTCGTGTATTTGTAATTTATGAACAAGTTATTTATTTAATAAAGAGTTATCTTATTATTTATTTGCATTACTCGTATTCCAATAAACTAAGATCCAAGGTTATTTAATGTAACTGGAACGATATATATTTGATATATAGTATAATATGGATATAGTACAATGTATATTTCTTATACCGTATATATTCGATATACAAGTGGATAATGTTCCAGTAATAACCTAATAGTCTATAGTCCATGGATAAGGTTGGGTACCTTATCCTGGTAAAACTATGGATACGACCCACTTTGTAATAGATGCAAAAAAAATGTATCCAGGTCGTTCATGTAGAGACATGCGAGTGGGGGTATCCTATACAATGAATTTGTATAAGACCGGACCACGAAATAATTAATCATTGGCTCTAATACCGTTAGTCAATAGATTGTTATCTTATAGGATGACCAGGTAACTCGATCTTAATCCTGAGCAAGTTATGAACTCCTGCCAATAAGAGATCGTCTTTCATTTGTATGGGTGAGAGTGCCCCGGTTGCAGACTCAATAATCCTACCATTTTGGGGATGAGACCGAGTGGAGAGCTGGGAACATAACTATGCAAGATGGAATTTACTCATTCCCGACTTTAGGGAAGTAGATGAGTGTTGCCTTACATGCTGACTTCGAGACTTGAACAAGGGGCCCCACCATCTCATTGGCTCGAGAGGGACTTCCAGTTATTGGTCGGACCACAACCGGGTTGTTCACTAGAGTAGCAGTGGTATTTAAGGAGCAAAATGTAACTTAGGGGTAAAACAGTAATTTGACCCAACTAGAGTTACGAGCATTCGTGAAGGATTGACTTGCCGTTAATGATCGTACATCCGTGGACACGAAAATATTATGTAGTGAGAAGAGCGCAGCTGTGGGTATTTAGTTGAGTGACACGCAATTAACGAATGGTTATTAACTTGGTTAATGAGTCTGATTAATCTCGTATCGTTGAAGCTTCTGATTATAGGTCCATTAGGTCCCCTTGCTAGCTCACAAGAGGATCAAGATTTTGAGAGAATTTGAAATGTTCAAATTATATATTAGGGGTAAAACGGTAATTTAACTCAGCTTGAATGAACACTCGTGAAGGATTGACTTGCCATTAATGGTCGTATATCCATGGACACGAAAACATTATACAGTGAGAAGATTGTAGCTACGAGTCTTTTGTGGAGTGACCCGTAGTTAACGAATGTTGATTAACTCAGTTAATGAGTTTGACCGATTAATCTCATATCGTTGGCAGAGCTTCTGATCTATAGGTCCATTAGGTTCCCTTGTTAGCTCACAACGGGCAAAACTAGGATCAAGTTTCTTTGGAAGAATTTGAAACGTTCAAATTACTCAAGGGATTAAGTATGTATATATATGTYGATACATTATAATATATAGTTAATTCTAATTAAACTATATATTATGAGAGAAATTATTTGAATGAGATTCAAATAAAATTACTATGAATATGATTCCTATTAAAACTATAGGTTAAAAATAATGTGCATAAGATGTACATTCAACTATAGGTTATACGAGAGAAATGGTTTTAGAATATGATTCTATTTTTATAATAAATAATTAAATGTTAATGATTTCCTTGTTTATAAGGGTAAAAGGAAGCTAAATTGGTGCTGTTTTCTAACGTTTTAAACTCAGAAACCTTGTTTTAAGGTTGGTTTTGTGTCCAAAACCTTTCATCTGAAGTTATCTTAGGTTATACATGCACATAGGATGATTTTAAATCATTTATAGTTGATTTCGAATCGAAATTACAATTTTGTGCAGAAAAATATCGAGCTAAGTGTYTGGCGCCTTCCTCAATCCCGAGAATGCCCTTAATGTAAAACGCACATTTTAGTGTGATTTGAAGCTTCCCCAAGCCCTTCCACGTGTCTTCCATGCATTGAAAGTTGTCAATTCAACAACTAACCAACCAAAACGTGTTTGAAATGGATGGCTTTCAACAAAACTGTTAACCTCCTAACCACTTTGAAGTCCCTATAAATTCAACAGCTGCACTTCAATCATCATCCTCAAGTGATCACTTTCAGCTTTAGACACTTACTTCTCAGCTTACCTCATTGTTTCCCTTAGTTTTTAGTTGCTATTGTTTTAAACATTGCTTATTTCAAATTCATTTTTGTTTTTCAGCTTGTTACTTTTCAATTGTAACCTTTAATCTTGTTCAATTAAAAATTCCAGCAAGTTCGTGCATCTTTATTTCTCTCTTCCTCTCTATCTTCGAAGTTGTAGCCACACAACCTTGCGGAATTGACCGAGTATTGCTCTCAAATCTTGAAAGAGAACGGGTTAGGGTCGTCGTTCGGGTTACAACTCCATCATTTCAGCTTGTTTAATTTTATTCATCTTTTAATCATGTCTTTTACTTCCATCAACATTCAATTATGTTTTTCCTTTATTATCATGAGATAAATTTATTTTTCTCAAGCCCGGTTATGGATAGTTAACTAAAGTCTTTAAAATCCAACAAGGCAAAAGGTGTTTTTCTTCTCTTTTATCGCTTAAAGTTGTTTTAATAAGTTAAAACGTGATTTTGCCAATTAATGTTTTAACCAAGCATCAATACCGAAAGGGTTGATATATTTTCATAACTTTGATGATTTAACTTTGGAGAGAAATACTTTAGACATAAAGATTTCGCTCGGGTAGCCTAGACATAGGACCTCGACCTAAGGTCACAGTTGGTTTTTATTAAATTAATATATCTTTTCTAATAGACATATATGGAATGGTCTTATACCTTCAAAATCACTTAGACATAAGAAGATGGCGGAGTAAAACCGAAGAAAATTTGTGAGAGGTGTCTGGCGCCTAGTTGGAAAAAATTGTTGTATTCTTAGCTAATTTGAAGTAATTGGGCTGAGTTTATTGCATTGAGTCTTTAAATATCAAAACCAACATTATCCTTATTATTTGTTACCCCAAAATCAATTACAAAGTCACCGATCAACATCATTTTCATTAAAAGACTTCATTTGTCCCTAAGGATCGATACTCAGAATACTTGTTCCGTTTTACTACTTGTGAAAGGTGTACACTTGCGCTCTATCATTTATTGTCCTTCCAAAATCAAAAACAAGTTTTTGGCGCCATTGTCGGGGACCAATTTGTTTTAGTCTTTTTTTTAATTTTTTGTGATCGATTTTTGTGATTGTCGTTCTGTTCTCAAACATGTTGATTTATATCCAACCACTGTCGTATGTTGAGAAAAGAATAGAGACTTAGAAAACAKAGAGAAAAGCAAAAAAAGAAAGAAAAAGAAAGAGATTTCGAAAGCGAGAGTGAAAGTATCATCACTGTTATGGACGAGATTCCACCACAAAATCCTGCAAATCCACCAATTGTTAACGGCAATATGGCAAGGCAAGGAAGAGGACAACAAAACCATAGGGATTTTAATCATATTCAAATGGCGGATAATAGAGACGTAGTCATGCGAGAGTATGCAGCTACAACATTCTAGAACTTGGATTCAAATGGCGGATAATAGAGACGTAGTCATTCGAGCTTAAGCCGCTCATTTTTCAAATACTTCAGACATTTGGACAATGTGGAGGGTGCGAACATGAAGATCCCCAGGACTATGTCAAGACATTTCTTCAAATTGCAAATGCTTTTAGATTGCCTGATATCTCTGATGATGCTTTGAGATTAACCCTTTTCCCATTTTTCCTCAAGGACCAGGCGAGAACGTGGCTTAATTCTTTTCCACCATGTTCAATCACTACCTGGGATTCACTATTTGACAAGTTCCTTACAAAGTATTTTCCTCCCACTCGCCATGCCGACATAAGAGAAGAAATTGTTACTTTTAGACAATACGATCGTGAACCAGTGCATGAGGCATGAGAGAGATTCAAAGAGTTGTTGCGAAAGTGTCCAAACCATGGATTGCCAGTATGTATCCAACTCGAGCACTTCTTTCGAGGTTTGGACCATCCCACTAAGATGATGCTCAATAATGCTGCAAATGGAGCCTTCAGGAAGAAGACCTTCAACGAAATAGTTGATATTTTGGAGGACCTAGAATCCCATAATGAGCTATGGTGTTCTCAAAGGTCGAAGCCTACCCCTAAGAAGCAAGACATAAGAGGAGTGTTGGCATTGGACATCGTAACTTCAGTACAAAAGGAGATGGTGACAATGAACCAAATGCTCAAAGATATGGCCTTGGACAGGAAGAACACACCGGCCACACCGGTGCAACCTGATATACTGCCCCTTCTCCTGTTTACCAAATTAATGAAATTGTTTGTTCTTATTGTAATGATAATCATCTTTATGAGAATTGTTCGCATAATCCAGCTTCTGTTTATTATGTAGGTCACGGGAACAATCGGAACTTCAACCCCTATTCAAACACGTACAATCTGGGGTGGAGACATCATCCAAACCTTTCATGGGGAGGTCAAGGAAGTTATAGTGGAGCGACCCAAGGGCAGAACCAATAGTACAAACAGCCTTATGTTCCACCTATTTACCCGAATAATCAACCACCACCGCAACAGTTTACTTAGAATCAACAAGTTCCAACTCAGCCAGCTCAGAATAATAATTCTATCCTCAAGAATATGATGAAGAAGTACATGGCTAGAAATGATACAGCGATGAGAAACCTAGAGAGGCAAGTTAGACAACTTGCCAATGACTTGAAGGCGAGACCACAAGGCTCTTTTCCTGGGCATACTGAAGTTCCAAAAAGAGATGGAAAAGAACAATGCAAGACGGTAACTTTGACAAGTGGATTGTCTTACGAAGGATCAAAGATGTAGGTTGAGGTAGAGAAACCTTCCACATCAATTCAAAATGCCCCTAGTGAAGTAGAGATAGAAAAACCACCTCGGATGAGGGGAAGGCGTCTGACGCCTCTCCACAAAAAATTCATCTTTTGCCCCAATTCCTCCTTTCCCTCAGAGATTAGCCAAAAAAAAAAAAAAAAAACCAAGAAACTCAATTTAGAAAGTTTTTAGACATGCTCAAACAACTTCACATAAACATTCCTTTAGTTGATGCCTTAGAACAAATGTCGAATTATGCTAAGTTCCTAAAGGATATTGTTTCTAGAAAAAAGAAGTTAGGTGAACATGAGATGATAGCTATGACCAAGTGTAGTAGTGAAGCTGTAGGTAGCCCTTTGCCCATAAAATGTAAAGATCCCGACATTTTCACCATCCCTTGTTCTATTGGAGGAAAAAATTTAGGTAGAGCTTTATGCGACCTAGGTGCTAGCATTAACCTAATGCCCCTATTTGTTTTCAAAGAGTTAGGCATAGGAGAGGCTAGACCCACTATAGTTACTCTCCAATTAACGGATAGATCCATTAAGAAGCCTGAAGGAAAAATAGAAGATGTTCTAGTTCAGGTAGATTAGTTTATCTTCCCTGCGACTTCATCATCTTAGACTGTAAGGCCGATTTGGATGTACTTATCATCTTAGGTAGACCCTTCCTAGCTACAGGAGATACAGTGTTTAATGTTAGACAATGAGAAACAACAATGAAGGTTAATAATGAGGAGGTGAAGTTTAATGTGTTGGGTGCAATGAAACTTCCAGGAGATTTAGAAGAATATTCAGCCATTAGTACTTTGAACCCTGCTTCATTTGATGAGTTTTATGATCTTTTAGACTTAGGAATTGAGGAAGAACTAGAAGCTGAAAAAGATGAATGCCCAAAAATAACTGAAGAGACGCATCCACTAGAGGAGAAAGATGGTATAAAGGCAAAAGTGTGCAAAACATTGCAACCATCCATTGTGGAACCGCCCACTTTGGAACAAAAGCCTTTACCTTCTCACGTGAAATACACTTATCTTGGACTTAATGAAACTTTGCCTATTATTATTTCTTCCAATTTATCTACTGAAGATAAGCTTTCATTGTTGTAGATTTTGGTGAAATACAAGAAGGCCATTGGTTGGACCATTGCTGACATTTTAGGGCTAAGCCCTGCATTTTGCATGCATAAGATCCTATTTGAAAAAGATGCCAGCAATTCAATTGAAAACCAGAGACGTTTGAACCCTAAAATGAAGGAAGTCGTTCGAAAAGAGATCTTGAAATGGTTAGGCGCCGGAGTCATCTACCCTATATCTGATAGCAGCTGGGTGAGCCCAGTACAATGCGTACCAAAGAAGGGCGGGATGATAGTGGTGGTAAACGAGGAGAATGAACTTATATCAACTCGGACTGTGAGCGGGTGGAGAGTTTGCATCGACTATCGCAAACTAAACAAGGTAACAAAAAAAGATCATTTTCCACTCCCGTTTGTTGTTCAAATGTTGGATCGTCTTGTAGGTAAGGAATTTTATTGCTTCCTAGACGGATATTCGGGATATAACCAAATTACCATCGCTTCGGAGGATTAGGAGAAGACAACGTTCACTTGTCCGTATGGGACATTTGCCTTTAGGCATATGCCTTTCTGTTTATGCAATGCACCGACGATATTTCAAATGTGTATGATGGCCATTTTTTCGGATATGGTAGAAAATATTCTTGAGGTTTTTATGGATGACTTTTCAGTTTTTGGAAATTATTTTGATGATTGTTTATTGAATTTAGAAAATGTTTTACAAAGATGTGAGGACACAAATCTTGTTTTAAATAGGGAGAAGTGTCATTTTATGGTACAAGAAGGGATAGTTCTAGACCATAAGATTTCGAAAAATGGGATTGAGGTGGACCGTGCTAAAATTGATATTATTTCAAAATTACCACCTCCTACGAATGTTAAAGGAATAAGAAGTTTTTTAGGCCATGGGGATTTCTATAGACGTTTCATAAAAGATTTTGCAAAGATTTCAAAACCCCTCAACCAACTTTTGGAAAATGATAGACTATTCGTGTTTGATGATGCTTGCATGACAACTTTTGAAACTTTAAAAATTGCTTTGAGCTCGACTCCAATCATTATAGAACCTAACTGGGAACTACCCTTCGACCTTATGTGCGATGCTTGTGATTATGCTTTAGGGGTTATGTTAGGTCAAATAAGGAATACGATTTTACATCCAGTATATTATGCAAGTAAGACATTAACAAGAGCACAACTAAACTACACCACTACTGAAAAAGAATTGTTAGCAGTTGTGTTTGCTTTCGATAAGTTTAGGTCTTACTTGATAGGGACAAAAGTAGTTGTTTATACTGATCATTCTGCTCTAAAGTATTTGTTTGCAAAGAAGGATGCAAAACTACGTTTGATACGATGGATTTTGCTACTTCAAGAATTTAACATAGAAGTAAGGGATCGTAAAGAAACGAAGAACTAAGTGGCTGACCACTTGTCTAGGCTCGAGTCCCCATTTCAGGAAGGTCAAGTAGAGATTTGAGAATAATTCGTGGATGAGCAATTACTTTGCATTGAAAATGTCCCCTGACATGCTGACATTGCAAATTATCTGGTAAGACGTATTATTCCCCATGAGTTCAGCAGGCAACAGATAAAAAAGTTTCTTCATGATGTGAGATATTATAGGTGGGATGAACCTTTTTTGTATAAACTCGGTCCTGACGGAATCCTTCGCAGGTGTGTAGCGGAGGAAGAACAAAAAGCAATTTTGGAGACTTGTCATATGTCTCCATATGGAGGACATTTCGCTGGACAAAAGACCGCAGCGAAGGTACTTCAAAGCGGGTTTTCTGGCCCATTCTACTCCGTGATGCACATAGCTTCGCTTAGATTTGTGATAAGTGTCAGAGGACAAGTAATATTTCTAAACTTAATGAGATGCCTCTGAACCCCATCCTGGAAGTTGAAATTTTTGATGTATGGGGTATTGATTTCATGGGCCCGTTCCCTCATTCGTTTGGTAAGAATTATATTTTACTAGCTGTTGATTACGTCTCCAAGTGGATAGAAGCTGTTGCTACCCCCACGAATGATGATAGGGTAGTTGTTTGACTTTTACAAAAGCATATCTTTTCTCGTTACGGAACCCTTCGATGTTTGATAAGTGATGAGGGGACTCATTTTTTGAATAGAGCGGTAAAAAATTTGTTGTCTAAGTATAATGTCCGTCACAGGATAGCTACAACTTATCATCCCCAATCCAATGGATTAGCTGAGGTGTTAATAGAGAGATCAAGTCAATTTTGGAAAGAAACTGTCAATTTAAATAGGAAAGATTGGTCTTTAAAACTGGACGATTCTCTATGGGCATATAGTATAGCATATAAGACTCCTCTTTGCATGTCTCATTGTAGATTAATTTTTGGAAAAGCTTGCCATTTACCGTTGGAGTTAGAATATAAAGCTTTTTGGGCGACAAAAAGACTAAACTTTGATTTATTTTATGCATCAGAATCAAAGAAGCTCCAACTGATTGAACTTGAGGAACATAGGAATTTTTCTTACGATAATACAAAGATTTTTAAAGAAAAAACTAAGCAGTGGCATGATAAGAGGCTTAGGCATAAATTTTTTCAAATAGGAGACTTAGTTTTGCTTTTCAACTCTCGTTTAAAACTATTTCCGGGAAAACTAAAGTCCAGGTGGTCTAGACCATTTAAAATTTCAAAATATTTCCCTCACGCTGCCATTGAACTTGAAGATTTTAAAGGTAACATTTTAAAAGTTAATGGCCAACGTGTTAAAAAATATTTTTGAGAAGAAATAGATAGAGGGAAAGCCTCTATCCAGCTTTCACGAAGTTACAATTGAAAATTTCTTTTGAAGGGTTTTTGTGTAAATTAGTTAGGAGTAGTTTTATTTATTTTCTTTTTGAATTTCACTTGTTTTTAATTATAGTTAGGTTATTTGGGCTGAGATTAAGGTGTTAACAAATTACTTGGGTGAAATTTTAGAAAATTCGGAATTTTATTTTTAGGCAAGGCGTCTGGCGCCTCGACCCGATCCAAAAATTCGAAAAATTGTGATTTTAATTTTGGGATTTAGTTTTGACTTGAAATAAATGAGGGTGTGATCATTTTTAATTTTTAATTACATTTAGGAGGTTTAAAAAAAACTATATGTGTTTTGGGCTTTATTAAAAGTTAAGAGAAGTTGGTTTTTGATTGCTTGAATCTTTGTTGGTCTCTTTTTCCAAATGAGTTTTTGTTTAATCAATCTAAAGTCTTAAATCCTAATTAAAAAAAAAAAAAAGAGAAGGGACACATCATCTACCTTGGGGCGTGGCCGGTTGATCCATGAGGCCCATTCTTCATTTGAGGGAAGTTTCATTCTTGTTCTTATGCTTGTTATATTATTTTTGGAATTTAGTTCCATGTTTAGGTTTTGGTAGGATAATATTGTGAGCTTTTCTAATTGTTTCTGGGTTTAAATGTGAAAATATGACCATTTAGTTTCTTCCTGTTTTGATCACGATCTCGTTCTTGGCCTTAGAGAAGTATATTTCTTAAACAAAGCATGCTACAAATTTAATCTCATTTAGCATTTTAGAGTGTCTTTTCTTATTTTTCATGTCGATGATGATTCTTAAGGATTAGATAGACCTTGTTTTCTTTTTGTCCGAAAAAGCCATGAGCCATTTGTGACCAAGTTCTTCTCAATAA